>JAUELO010382932.1:0-14474 GCA_032357855.1 Amphibolips quercusostensackenii | reverse complement strand
TCCTAAACAAATGTCTTAATGGGGGCAAAGCCTAAAACCTCCACCGTCTCGAAATCAAGCCTGCTGAATTTAATATCACCAGGTATTGTCTACTTATTTCAGTATTGACTCTATTTGAAAAGGCTGTTTCGGTTTACTCAGATTGATCTGTTATATGTTACGTATCTTGGCATCCTGAATAAATGGCTCCGTCAGCGCAAAGGCCAGAACCTTCCTGGTTCAGAGATAAGACCTGCTAAAGTCAGTATCACCGGATATAGTCTCACTTCAAAATTAAGATTTATTGTACAATATTCGATCTAAGGCTGTCTGTTCAACTCAAACACAAGAAGTATTTAGGACCTTGATATCAAGGTCAAGGGTAATCGAGTATCTCAAGGTCAAATGAGTTTCTTAAGAATAACCCCTTTTTACGACGCTGCAAATTAAAAGGGCGTAGAATTTTACATTCAAATTTATCTTTTACTGTAAATTTAAGTCAATAGCGAAGGTGTGTTGAAGTTCAAGTCAGATTTTTTAATCACGATTCTTAATTTTTAAAAAGCTCCAATACCCTGTGATAATGATTTCAGCTCAGCGGGCCTTATCTCGGAATCCGGGCGGTTTGTGCTTTGCGCTGATGAAAAAATTTGTTCAAGATGCCCAGATACGTAACATAGAACACAATTCAACCAAATTACCCGAAACCACTTTTTCATAAGCAATGTGCGGGGTCCTTTGTCTTTAAAATATTCTAAGTAAGGTTCCATGTGTGTATAATATTTTCTAATTTAGGATTTTATTGATAGTTTAAAATTGTTTATACACCAAATGCTTATTAGTTAATGCCTCAGTTATCAATTTTCATTTTTTCTAATGTTACCTTGATGATTGTCATGTTCCTGAATCTTCCCAAAATTTGCAAGAAAGTCCCTTGTTTTGGGCGGCATACCTGACGAAATTTCTGTGATAAGGCAAAAAAGATTTATGAATTTTCAATAGGATATTTTTAACATAAGAGGTTTTTTTTACCAAAAGACAAATTTTTAACAAAATACATTAATTTTCAACCAAATAATACAATTTTAAACTAAAAAGGATCAATTATTTCAAGTGAAAATGAATTAATAAAATTGTCATCCGAGGAAATTATGTTAAACCGAAACAAAAAAATTTTCCACAAAATAGATACATTTTCAACCAAAGACAGAAATGTTTAACTTTAGTTGATAACCTTCAGCCAAGAAAATAATGCTTTAATAAGTTAGTGCTACTTTGTTGCAAATTTGTATTCTCTGGATGAAAAAATGTGTGCAAGGTGAACAAACACTTATTTTTTTAATAATTGAGAAATTATTGAACAAATTATTTTACTGTTTTATTGATAAAATTAATTATAACGTCTAGAAAATATGTTCATTCCGCGACTTTTTTCGAAAAAAAAAACAAATGTTAAAACAAATTAAAATTATGAACAAAATTTTAAAAAGCATTAATAAACTAAACAATATAGTAAAGTACGGAATTATTTGTGATTCACAGACATTTATCTGGCATTTAAACAAAACTGAGCTAGATGGGTAAAAAAAAAGAAATTCTAAAAAAGAAAATTCCACTAAATATAAATGAGAACCACCATAATTAAACCCACATTTTTTTATAATAATTTTATACTCTAATTTAAAAATTGTGTGAGAAAAAATCGTTTTTGTTTTCTTGGGTACTTTTGTAATAAATATGACATTATATAGTTTATATATTTACCAATAGAATAAAGAAAAGCAGCAAAAGCGAAGAATAGAGTACCAGCGCTGATTGTCATTTTTTATTAGAGTAGATGCTGATACTGATTTAGGAAGAAAACAAATTTTTGCATGATGATTTCCTACATATAAAAGCGGGCTCTATGTCTTCCACGTAGGCAATTTTCATTTGTTGACTTTCTTTTCACCTTCTGCCCCACCCTTTCTTTGACTTGAACGTTTTCATGATATATGGATAGCCGCTAGTCACTGCATAACTCGATTAGATGTTGCTTTATTTTATCTTATACTCGTATGTCATAAGAAAAATTGGGCAATTGAAAAATTATATCAACATATGACGTTTACAAGTTAAATAAAGATTTCTAAAAAACAGATCTATAATAATACAAGCTCATCTTTTTCAAGGTTTTAATTATTGCGCAAATCTGTATGATAAATTCATGTGATTACACTTTAATTTGTTTAATAAGTAATAATAATGCGACGAAAAAAAAAGAAACACGTCATGCGTGTCATTTTGTACCATAAATTTTTTATTCGAGTTTGTGATGCATATAGTCAATTGAATATTACAGTTTTTTGCTGATAAGGCGTCATCTACAAATAACATGATAAGATTTAAAGAATGAAAAAGGGTGGTATAAGCATACGGTGTTTTATGAGGGGTTATTAATTTGTAAGACTTTACGCAGGGAAAAAAATTAATTATAATTCCAATGTTATTACAACTTAGAGCAAAGTCTAACAGTAATTTTTAACTAAATTATACAATTTTTATCCGTAGAGAAAAATTGTTAAAAATAGCAGAACTTTCAACGAAAAGTTGAATTTGCAACTAAAAGAGATAACTATCTATTCAAAAGTGAAATAGTTCATTTTGATTCAAAAATTGTTTCTGACTAATATTTTGCTTTTTAATGTTAAACTCCTATGTTAGTATATTGTTTTTTAAATAAAAAAAAAACCGCAGAAAAGAAACATTGTCTTATCAAAAAAACGATATAAGGTGTTAATGAATTTGCTTTCAAACAAGATAATTTTTCTTTATTATAAATGTTTTTTGTATTAAATTTAATTTATTTTAATAAATTAATGTTATTGAATTTGCTTTGAATTTGCATTATAAATTTGTTTTTGAGCACGATAATTGTTCTTTATTGGAAATGTTTTTTGTATTAATTTTTTTTTTTAGGAAGAAAAGTAAATAAATTTGCGTATAAAAGTGGTCTATAATAATATAAGTTGCTGCTAAGGAGTAGCGTCTGATGATTTTCACCATTGAACATTACTGACAACGTAATTTTAATTAAATGAGGAGAAAAGACGACTTCTTTTTGTCATTCAACCTCTGCGCTGAGCATTTGTTTATATAATTTGTTTACCAAATTATTTTAAAATATCTGATCACCAATTTTCATTACTAACAATCATTAAGAACAACAATTATCGAAAATTAAGAGAAAAAATATTTATCTTTGCTGTTAAATGTCTATACTGTGCGTTTGCTTATATAATTTGTTTATAAAATTGATAAAAAATATCGCATAGCCAATTTCCATCATAAAACATCACTAACAACATAATGTAAACAAAAAAAGAAAGACAATTTCTTTCTGACTTTAAATGACCACACTGGGAATTTGTTTATATAATTTGTTTATAATAAAAAAAAAATTAAATAAAAAATTGTCTGCATCCAGCACAGCTAACAACATAGTTTATATGAAATTTAAAAAAAGACTATTTCTTTCAACCTTAAAATGTCTACGATAGGCAATTGCTTATGTTATTTGTGTATACAATTATTGAAACATATCGGGTTACAAATTTTGATGACTAATTATTATTTAAATACTTATAAAAGGGTAATTTAAATACAAAGTACTGTTTTTCGATTAAATTTATTAATGAGCAATAACTTTACCTAATAATTTTTTTTTACTTCTGAACACTCCTACACATCTAGTATCCATTATGGGATGCTAAATACAATAAAAATTACATAACTCGAACCACCAAGGTATGCAAAAAGACTTTAGGTTATGAAAAATTCGAGTTGTCCAAGAATTATATCTAGACAAAAATACGGTCGGAAATAGGAAAGCATTAACATAAATGTTCAAAAACACTAAAATTAAAAAAATAGTGCCTCATAAATCTATCAAAAACTAAATGCCTAATTTTCTAAAAAAAATAAATTCAAAATTAGCATTACCAAATAATGTTAATTAAAGATAACATTAAAACTAATGAACAATAAAAAATAAATAAGCAATGCATCAAGCAATGCTTCTCCGAAATAAAAATTTCAAACTACGCCTGGAAAGCTTACGCAAAATCTTTAAAAGAGACAAAAGGAGACAACTTTATTCTAAAAAGAAATTATCAAATTAGAGTTTAAATAATTCAACAATTATTCATGGCTTTGAAATGATCAATTAAAATTTTTTTATCATTAATTATATTTCAATTTAGATAAAGTAAAAATAGAAAAAATTTGTATTTTAGACTTAAGCAAGCTCGAATGCGCGTCTCTCTGGGATAGCAGGCAATAACTAAACATTTCGCTAAAACAGCACAAGAGAATAAGCAGTACCGGACCACGGCCTCAAAAGGAACAGGCAATTGAGAGGTTCAGAGCTTTCTGCTTCAATATCGACAAAGATTTTTAAATTATTTAACAAATTATTTTATTTATTTTTTCATAAAGAGATTAAAAAAAAACAAGTAAATGATACTTAGTTATTGAAACAATTAGTAAATCCTTTAAACAATGATATGTCCTTCTGGTAATCTGTTTTTACAAGAGACACTGAGAAAAGAGAAAGATATATACAAAAAAAAATCTCATTACATTTCATAAAAATGTACAATTTACATATTGTAAGTTAAAGCGTTATAAAAAATTTAATTTTGACTGAAGTTGACATCTGTTTAAAGTAGATATTTCAGCACCTGTTGTACCAAAACATAATGTTTTTTCATTCAAAATATCATTATCAGTATCTATGTTTAAACGTAAAAGGCAATTCGAGAAAGAGCCAAAAAATCTAATATTTTTCCCCGCAAAAAAATATATTAGAATAAATCGAATTGATTAACGTTTAATTTAAAGGAAATATTTGAGCAATTCAAATTTTTCTCAGAAAAATACATTCTTATGACACATGCATAATTTTAGCCATTATCGACTCCTATAAAGGGGGGCTAATGCTTTACCTTTTACTCCCTAGAGAGCAAAAAGTGGCATCAGAGTTATATAATAAAATTATACAGCTTGCGTTTTCAGATAATTAGACCACTCACCGTGAAAACTTTAAGAAAATTTTGGTAGCATATATTATAATTTTTTGGTTATTCGTAAAAAGTTACCACATATAACTGATTAAATTACCGTGAATTGCCGAAAATTTCAGAAAATTTATAGAAATTGTTTGATCGGATTTCGGTTATTTTTTTTATTAAAATAAATAACTGTAACATTACCATAACTTACGGAAAATGTTAATAAATTTCGGAAGTTTATGGAAATTTGTTAAGTTAAATTTTAGTCAATTTATCGTTAGTTACTATATTCACCTGTATAGTTACTACAAATGAACGAGAATTTCCGCAAATTTATATACATTTTTAAATTGAATTTTGTACGTTTTTAGTAGGTTACCATAAATTATCTTTGAAATTAATGCAAATCATCGATCCTTATTCAAAATGTAATATGAGCTGAAATCATGACTGTATTTCGAGAAATATCTGAAATCATTCATTTGCATACTTTTTTTTCGTTCTGAAATTAGTTTAAAAAAAGGTTTTGCGAATTTTATTGATTTTTTTTTAAGACTTTAGAATTCATAAAACCTCAATCTGAATCCTGTTCAAGCCTACTTATCAAATCCTTAAGGGACTTGATGAAATAATTGGAAATTTTCTAAATTTTGTCGTCAGTAGTTCAAAACCTGTTTGGAAAAATTTCTTTTAACTTAAAAATTGAATATTGTTTGTGAAAGACTAAATAAGCTTCTTATTCTTCCCACCCTAATCAAACCCAGAAAATCAGAATCATTAAAAATCTGTAAAAATTACGTTCATAGCTGATTTTATTTTTGTTCTGTTAAAACCACGCGCACTAATAAAACTTTTTGGGGCTGATTGCGAATGTGAACCAGGAAATATTCGAAAACAACATATTCAAAGTCAATTTGAATAAAAAATAATTATTAAAGTGCCAAAAGAGCAATTATCAATATTTTTTGAGATCAAGAAGGTTTAGGATGTGACTGAAGGATCCCTTGCATATTTCAGTCCTAAAAATTATTATATCTTATAATAAAATTGTGTCAGTACATAAAATTTATTATTAAAATGGAACTTACCTAAGAAATCATAATTAAAATATTTATTGTAGCATTTTTTTATTTTTACTGCTCTCATATTTTAAATTATTTAAGTGTTAAATATTAAAATAAATCAACGATTTCTTGAATTCATTACAATAAGTGAAATTGATTAATATTTAATATTAGACGAATATTTAATGTATTGAGTCTAAAAAAAAGTTATCCGTTTGCCAGTAATACCAATTATAATGAAAATAATGATAATAGATATTCATTAAGATGACAATAAGATATACAAAGTATTTAGAAAATATGACTGGAAGGGGCACTTGAAGGGCCGAGGTACAGCTTACAGCTGCTTTGCAACCTAAACCGAATATTTTTAATTTTTAAACTGGAAATAGGGTGGCATGTGACAGAACTTTCGAATCTTTTTTTCCACCTTGAAACTACGAATTCAGAAAAAATATATTTTCGTAAAGATTTATTATCAATCATCATAATTAAATTAATATCTGATATTTTACATTTAATGGTGATTATAGCAATTTGTTGTTTAACTATTTTAATTATAATTCTGGTAAAGTGTAACCTTAGCTTTAAACGTAAGAGGAAGTAATTTTATTTCTTACCCCCTAAAATTGTCAATGGACCAAAACAAATGATACTTTTGGTAGGGATTTATTACTGGGATAAGTATGAATACAATGATCTAAAGAGTATAGGTTTCTGTTGGTAGTCTGACGTTTCCTTGTAATTGAAATAATATTATTAAGGGTTGTGGTTTATAAGCTCTACTCTAAAATTCAGTAAAATTTTGCTATTTTGGCCTACTGGAATTTCTCTAGTTTCAACTTTTGTCAGTGGGGTAACCCTTTCTCTTTTCATGCTTATTTTCGCCCGTGTTCTACTATTGTTAGAACCATTACATGAATATAATCCAGCAAGTACATTATTCTTATCCAATATTGCAAAGACATCACCATCAGCTGTTGATAATACAATATGCTCTTGAGTTGGTATGGGTACATATACACTACTTCGCAAATGTAATCGAACTGGCATATCTGCCGGAAAAGTGTATCTTCGAAGTTCGAATCGACGGCGAGGATTATTATAGGAAGTAAGACGAATAAATTCCAGTTGGTCGAGTTGATATTGACGTCCAGCACCAAAATCAATCTTCGCAGGTAGAGCCGTAAACCTGGCTAAAGGAGATCTGGATCTAATACGAACAGGAGGTTTGTCAGGAGAAGGAGATTTTGACCTAGCATGAAGAGGAGGCTCAACAGGAGAAGAAGACTTTGCGGAAGAAGTTGAACTGGAGGGATAATGAGGTCTGGCTGATGAAATAGACCTGCCAGTTAAAAAGTCGCTGTCTGATGAAGAAGCGTATGTGCAACGAAGAACACCTGGAATAGGCTCGCCATTAGGCAAACACTCAAACTGTGCACTTAAATCTGCAAAAAGAAACAGAGAATGAATTTCTCTTAAAGTAAGTAGGTAATATTGCGCTGGGAAAATTATTAAAAGCTGGACCCAAAATATTCAGGAAACATTATTCGTAAAGAATTCTAAATAGTTTCATTTCAAATTTTCATTTGCATAATGTAAATGGCATTTATACACACATTTAAGTAAAAATTTTGAACATCAGAAAAAAATGTGTGTAGCCGTGCAAAGAAGCCATTTGTACATACTCGGGTTCCATAGAATTTGTCAGAATCCCGAAATCAATCCGTGATTCTCCGTTTTGCGTTCTGACATGTCACCCAAATTTGATCCGTTAAGGTCCGAAATATGTGCGTCAACAATCGAGATGATATAATGAAATCCGAACAATATGATTCAGTACTTATTTAATCATGACTGTTTCCCTAATGTGCATTTGACAATGCTTAGGATTAAAAGGTGATGCGTGGGAGAAAATGGTAGTGGATTTTTTTTTCTCCGACGGGCACGTATTTAAAACTATAAACGGCGGACAAATTTCTCCTTTTACTTTATATCCATGTACTTTCTGGTTATTAAACTCGCATAAATTCTGTCTTGATAGGAAAAGTTTTCTGAATTCCAATTTTTATATTAAATAAGTTCTGGATTCTTTCAGAATAAATTCCGTTTAAATTTTTTTTTTATTGCGGACCTAAATAGAATTTGAAAAAGAACAGCAATAAGAATCGATGCGGATTACGTCGGTCAAATCATTATTTTCGAAAAGCTCAAAAATGTTTCTAAACGAAACTCAAATAGTCTACTTAAGGCCTATTTTTTACATTCATTCTTGCAAAAGATATCGCGCTCACAGAAAGACATACATACTGTGACTTGGTATTTAGTACTACGCCTGAATTCATTTAAATCACCTCCCTTTACTTCAAATTTAAAAAAAAAATCAAATTTTGAATGGTACCTGGTCAAACACAGAATCCACTTACCCACTGTCATCTGACAGCAGCCTCGAGTGGGATGGCCTGCTGCCATGGACAAACTCCTCGAGACTTAGGAAATGTATATTAAAATATTCGCACCGTCACCAGACTGCGGGTTCGCTCCTTCGTTAAAATAGAAAAGCTACTCATGCCGTCAAAAACCTTGTCTGTTTGTTTACTAGGCACACTGAGGGCCAGCATAGCCGGCCGTACGCACGATACTACCACGCTACGATTATGCCGTTGTAACTCGACTCTACACCACCTAGACTACTATACAATCATAGCTAGGAAGCCATGAACTGCACTTCACACATCACAACATCGACTCTTTCTTATTCTAAAAGAGAGACAGAGGACGCTTAATCAGCACGTGGTAACGTGGAAGCGTTGCTACCTGTTATTGTCACGCGAAGTGTCAACACGATAGCAGCGGATGTTTCGGGCGCGCACCAAGCATTGTAGGTTCGCCTAGTGAATGTCTGCATTGTGGGTGCGCTTAGTGAGTATTTGCACCGTGCTTGTGATTTGTCATGAGTGAGGTAATTTCCCATAGACTATAAATATTCTTACAGAACTCACTGAGGAAAATGGCGAGTTACTGGAGGGCCCTGTATTATGAACGCGCCTTCATAGTCATCTGCTGCTCCAAGGTACCTTTTTGTGTATACAGATTTTGGTGTTACGCACTAGAATTGTGTGTAGGCGCACCAGTTCCTGCATTATGTGCTTAATCCTCGCATGGACGTGCACGTTTACTCAGTGAAGCATTTAATTACTATAAATTCATCTATTATAAAAACTCTAGAAATTAATTACGGCGCGTTGCGCTTAAGCCTAAATGCGACTCAACTAATACTGAATGACGAGAGAAATATCGGGTGTTAGCGCTTGCTTGTATATGCTCCTTTTGTGATGGCTAAAACGTTTAATTAAAATGAGACTTGGGGGATGTGCAAATCATCGTCGACATGTCTTGTCTTCCAGCATGGTGGTGACAGTTGATATTAAAGGTAATTGAAAAGTCGCCGCTATGTTAAGAGACTCCGTATGTAGAATAATCAGCAAATTACTGATTTAAAGGCAACTTGGGGTATTTTTCAGTGCAAGGCGCTATAAATGGCTTTAAGTGAATCTATTCTTTTTGTATAAAAACTAATGCTAGCCACTTCATTCTGGTAAAATAGTGTATTATATCCGGCGTGTCATTTAGTGGTTATAAACTACCCTGAAAATAATCGTATTTGCGCTCAAATAAATAGTGTTTCTAGATAGTTTTGTTAAGAACTATTATCATTTTATTTTCGGCCGAAACGAAGCAGACAGATGAACCGTTCAACATTGCGTCAACTTCGTTTGACCTTTCGTGTAACAAATGGAGCGAAATGATGGAATGATCTAAACTCACTGCATGGATAAAATCACGGTTTAGTTTATGATCTGTAATTTTGTTGTTGGGCTCCGTTTTATCATAGTTTTATTGTTAAAGATACTGTACAGCAGAGATTCGATATAGGCAAATCGTCTCTATGTAATAAGGGTGATCGCATTTCGCTTTGAATAAAGTTTCGAGAATTGGTCAAAGACTGGAACGTTCAAATGGTCGATATCATCAAGTATCGAAGATACAAGCGCTGATGAGATTAATAACTTTGATTATTTCTCACACGATTAGTTGTTATTATGTGAGGCATCCATAGCCGTGAATAGATTGTCATTTATTTTGTAACCCGCAAGTTGAGCACTTGTTTTATTTAACGAATTGAATTGTCATCCTTGTTCAGGTTCTTCTGGACCCTACCTCTCTCTGTGTTAAGCTAGTGGAGAGCAACCTACGATAATGTTGAGGGTAGTATATTATTTTAAATTAATAGCTATGCGTCCTTGAGGCAAACCTTAAGGTCAACTTGAATCAAATATATGTCACTAACATTAATTCCTGATAGGCTGGGGCTCGGTCAATAGGTTGAAGCTCAGAGATGAATGTTTAGAATTGGCCTGAGAGTAGCCAATAAAAAATAAGGAAAAATTTAATAGTTAGGATTAGTCTAGGCTCTTAGTTAATAGCAAGCATAATCATAAGTCAAGGTAATAATACACATTATATATATAATATATAATACAATACGCATTCATAAAACCTTTTTTTCGAAATAAGAGTGTCTTACAACGTACAAATTTGACAAAAACGGAGAGGTACAAATTTAAAGCAAACTTAATACCTTCCTTGATGAGAATATCATAATATATATCTGTAAATCTGAAGGTTTTTTCTTCAAATCATTAAAGCGCCCACGTTAACAAATACACTCAATTTTACTAGACACTAAAGAGCTGCAAATATTTTATTTTCAAGACCAGCTTTTTTGCTTTTGTTCGGACTATTCTCACTGTTTAAATATGAAATACATGGACACATTTTCTAGATGAAAAAATATCTGATTCATGGAGATCTACATCTTTCAATATAACACTTTTTTCTAAAATGCGCACTTTTTTTGATAAAGTTCATTTTTAAACCAAAAGAATAAGAAATCTGCGTTATTTCCATTGTTGCTTGTTTACTTTAAAAGAAATGATTATAACAATAAATAATGCATGTATAATAGTAGTATTTTTATAAAATGCATAATTGAATTAAAAATTTATATAAATGCATTACTTTTTAAAATAAATCATCAAAAGAAACATTGTGTGGCATTAATGCTTCACAGCAGGAGTTAAAATTCGATGGATTAACTTAGAAATTTGTCGTAAGGCATCATCATGTTTTTCGAGAAGATCACATAGTAAGAGAGTGCAGGGAGAGAAAGAATGGGAGCAAGGATGTCAAAAAGGAGTCTTTAGAGCCATGGCGCATTTCTGCGCATAATTGAAACTGGAATAAAGAGAGAGGAAGAAGAGGGAAAATACAAAAGAGAAAAGTTTAAGGAAAAAAAGCAAAAGAGGGGCAGAGATTTTTCGATCCAGACCCTGCCCGGTCGTGCGGTCGCATGTTTTCCAATTCACTCTCACCCCACAAAAAGTTTAATTTTAAAAACCGTAAAGATATAAGCTGTTTCAAAAATTTACTGTAATTCAGAAATCACAATGCACAGATAAGCCTCTGATACTACATTAAAGAAGGTATAATGTAAGAATATGCAGATGATATTCTAATATGAAGTTTATATTAAAGCAACTGAATCAATGTAAAAATGTAAATTTGATGACAAGCAGCTTTTTAGCCTTTCAAATAATTACGTTATACAGAAAATAGTCTCCACTTAAATCAGTATAATTGTATTTCACTTAAATACCATACCTTGTAACTTTACTTTAAAGCGACATAAAGTGCTAATTCTAAAAACTTAAGACTTTTGTAGAGTGTTTGCAAAACCTACTATTAGGGAAACAATCTTCAGCTAAATCGCTGACATAACGAGCGAAAATTCGCCTATACCTTAACAGAATTTTAAAATGACCTATAAAATACATATTCTAGTTTTATATTTACCAATAGAATTTAGAATGACTGGCAAGATAAAGACCAGAATATAAAAAGTTTCCATTATTTCCAATTAGGAGAAAAATTGGTTAATGCCTCAATAGGAATTTAGCGACCACTGCGTCTAATTAATATAATCGTGTTTTATTAAAGCATATGTACAATATTCATGTCGTAATTACATAGGTATAAGGCGGCAAGCTTGTCCTTCTGAGATAGTGATATTTATATTTCCTTATTTATTTTAAGCTTTACAAGATATTTCAGAAATTATTTAAGCCATTTGCAAATGTTACAGAAATGTTTTCCAAAGTATTAAATTGAGTTAAAGACAAAAGAAAATTGATGGGCTCATTTTGATATAAGACTTTTCCACAGTGGCCTCGTACATAGAGATATTATGTGAAAAAGTATTTAATTATCCATAAAACTATCAAATAACTTTTTCATGCTCCTATACCACATTAATATGTTTTACTAGACATCGTGGAGTAAATAAACTAAGCTTTGTTTAATAATATTAGTTTTTGAAGAAATTGTGATTCAACAAAGTAATGTGCTATTCCATTTTTCACAAAATTTTAGTTTTTAGGAAGTTGTCATTATTATTAGCATTTGTCAGCAGAGAAATCATTATTTTTCAGAAAAAATTTGAAAAATACTAAAATATAATTCAGTGGAAAATCATATCTCTGACCGAACTTTAGATTTTTATTGCTTTGATCTTGTCCATAAAATAGCAATTTTAAATTAAATACCTAGAAGCTATATATATGTAGTTAAAATTTTGTCATGAGGACAACAACAGGATTTCCCTGGAAGCAGGTCCTAATCAGAAACAATTCACCCGCTCCCAGCGAAATCGCGGTGAAGTTTCAGCTGTGACCACGTCTCATTACCGCAAAATAGCTGGTAACAGTCTCTGACGGACTCAATCAGATGGTCTGGCACAATTCTTGAGCACACTAAGGACACGGAGCGACTCAAAGACGATTGTCATATGCATTATCCCGGCAAATGTCTTAGAATTTTGTTAACATGCAGGGGTGTTCTTCAATCCATTAACCAGTGAAAGCTTCGTACTAGTAAGATCGCCGATGATCAAGGGGATTAGCTTAACAGAGTATCCTAGGTAATCCATCGCAATTTTCTTATAAGTTCTCGATGTGTCTCTTTCTTCACATTTTCCTTGTTTTGTGAGCTGGTGACGAAAATTTGATAACGAACATGGTTTGTTTTTTATAGTTAAAAGGAACTATGTCAGGCCTCGAGTGCGCGACAGAAACAATTGTTAAGAATATATAGTACAAATACATGCGGCACTGCATATTCTTGATAATTCACTCTATTTCTCTAGGAGCGTTTAGCGGAGAGGTATTAGGGCTTATGCCGTAAGAGTGACAGAGATGGTCATAGAGCACTCCTAGTGCCGCATTTTGCCGCTGGATGTAGGTCGTTTCTACGTGAGTTGGACAACTAGGTAACATGTATCCCAATTGCTCAAGGTGTGTATGACACGCTCTAAAGCTATCTTTGGAAATATCTTAAATCAAAATATAATGACAGTATGCTAATGTGGAAATGACACCTTTTTGGCGTGCAAAATGAAATCCTCCGTACCCGACTTCAATCCAGGTGATTAAAGTCGTACTTTCTTAATTCGGACCTTCAGAAGTAAGTACTTTACATGAATAAGATTTAATGCATTTTTCTTACCTCTGAAATTAAAACCAAGGCCAAGTATTTTAGCAGCCCTTTTTTGCTGCTTTGTACTAAAGCGCTCCTTTGACAACTTCTTTGTGCTCCCTAAACACTTTAAGAAAAAGGTCTCGTCTGCTTGTGACCATATACGATGCACGCAGAATAATCCTATTGTTAAGGCATTTTATCTTCAGTATTCCAAAATTATCATCGCGGCGTGAAAATTGAAGTCGCGAAACAAAATACTTAAGGTGCATGCTTTTGCTAATGTGCGAAACCATTCACGTACCGAAATTAAGGCATCTAAGCTCGTCTTTCGTCTATAAAACCATTAAAATAAATAAAGTACAACCAAGACAGCAAGTATGTTTGTTGCAGATACTTTGTTTCCCGGCGACAGTGCAGAAGACCAAGTCCGTCGGATAAGACGGTTGTATATGCATCGGAGAGTATCCTCTATATATGGTACGTCCTTATTGCAGCTCTGTGGCACGCCCAGGTATGTATAGTTCTTTCCAGAGCCAAGGTCTCGTATAGCGCTTTTGTCGACAAGCACTACGTCTTCGGAAATGCCATTTAGTTTTTCTTTTTTTTTTGACATACTTTGGCGCATTTTTCTAACTTGAAATGCACTTTACTCTTTTGAGTGAATTTCTTGACAATCCCTTAAACTGAATGTAATTTTATTTGAATTTTATCATATATCTTTAAATTATTCATGTGATATATATATAATATATATATATATATTATTTAATTTTTTAATAAAAAT
>JAUELO010382636.1:0-14476 GCA_032357855.1 Amphibolips quercusostensackenii | reverse complement strand
GAAAGGATTATGATTCAATTCTCAATCGTATCGGAGAATTATTTTTTTAAAGTTATAATTTAGATCTGCATCAAGGAATTACAAAAAAAATTATTTTTATAACTTGGAACAGTAAATTTCCAAGTAGAATTATAATTCTCATTTGGAACAGAGATTTATCAAGAAAAATGGTAGTTTTTAGTTAGAGCGGAAAATTTTCTGAAGCAATTATTATTTCATTTTGTCTCGAAACAGTGAATTGAAAAAAAATGATAATTTTGAGAATTAAAAAAAAATATAATTTGGAGAATTAAAAAAAAAATGATAATTTTGTGTTGGCACAGGAAATTTTCTGAAAGGATTATGATTTCATTCTTAATTGTATTAGAGAATTATTTTTTATTTAATTATAATTTAGATCTGCAATAAGGAATTTTTTAAAAGAATTATTATTTTGCTTTGGAAGGGGGAATTTTAGAGAAGAATTACAATACTGACTTGGAACAGAGAATTTTTAAGAAAAATCATAATTTTGAGTTGAAACAGGAAATTTCCTGAAAGAATATTAATTTAATTCTTAATTGGATCAGAGAATCATTTATATGAAAAGTTCTTATTTGGATCTGCAGTAAGAAATTTTCCGAAAAAATTATTCTGACTCGAAACAGTAAATTTTCAAGAAGAATTATAATTCTGATTTAGAACAGAGAATTTTTAAGAAAAATGATAGATTTCAGTTGGAGCAGGAAATTTTCTGAAGCAATTATTATGTTATTTTGTCTTGAAACAGTAAATTTTAAAAAAATGATGATTTTGAGAATTTTCAAAAAAAAATGATAACTTTGAGCTGAAACAGGAAATTTTCTGAAAGATTTATAATTTAATTCTTAATTAGAACAAAGAATTATGTTTTTTTAGTTAGAATTTAGATCTGCAATAAGGAATTTCCCAAAAGAATTATTATTCGGGGGAATTTTTTGAGGAGAATTACAATACTGACTTGGAACAGAAAAATTATTTAAAAAATTATAATTTTGAGTTGGAAGAGGAAATTTCCTAAAAGAATCATAATTCAATTCTTAATTGGATCAGAGAATTATTTTTAAGAAAAGTTCTAATTTATTTATAGAACTTTTCAAAAATTCCTACTTGGAACAGTAAATTTTTGAGAACCATTATAATTCTGATTTGGAACAGAGAATTTTTAAGAATAATAATAGTTTTGAGTCAGAGCGGAAAATTTTCTGAAGCAATTATTATGTAATTTTTACTTGGAACAGTGAGTTGAAAAAAAATGATAATTTTGTGTCGGAATAGGAAATTTCTTGAAAGGATTATAATTAAGTTCTAAATTGGATCAGAGAATTATTAAAAAAAAAAGTTATTATTTAGATCTGCAATGAGAAATTTTTCAAAGAAATTATTATTCTGACTTGGAAGCAAAAATTTAAAAGAAGAATTACGATTCTGACTTTGAACAGAGAATAATTGAGAAAATTGTTAATTTTCAGTTAGAACAGGACATTTTCGAAAGAAGTTATTATGTAATTTTGACTTGGAACAGTGAATTAAAAAAAAATGATAATTTTGATTTGGAACAGGAAATTTCCTGAATGAATTATAATTTAATTCCTGATTGGATCAGAGACTAATTTTTTTAAAAGGTTATAATTTAAATCTGCAATAAGAAATTTCCCAAAAGAATTATTATTCTAAATTGAAAGAGAAAATTTTCGAGAAGAATTGCAGTACTGACTTGGAATAGAGAATTAAAAAAAAATTCTACTTTTAAGTTAGACTAGGAAATTTTCTAAATCAATTATTATTTAATTTTGACTTGGATCAGTGAATTTTTAACCACAAAAAAATAATAATTTTGAGAATTAAAAAAAAAGATAATTTTTCGAATTAAAAAAAAAATGATAATTTTGAGTTGGAACAGGAAATTTCCTGAAAGAATTATAATTTAATTCTTAATTGGACCAAAGAATTTTTTTTTTCAAGTTATAATTTAGATCTGCAATAAGAAATTTTCCAAAGAATTATTATTCTGACTTAGAAGTAGAAATTTTTCGAGAAGAATTACAATACTGACTTGGAACAGAGAATTTTAAAGAAAAATGATAGTTTTGATTTAGATCGGGAAATTTTTTAAAGCAATTATTATGTTATTTTTTTAGAACAGTGAATTTTTAACAGCAACAAAAATTATAATTTTGTGTTGGGCCAGGAAATTTCCTGATAGAATTCAAATTCTGTGTAATACCTGGATTAGAAAAAAGGAAGTATAATAAAGTAGAATTTTGATTTGGAACAAAGAGTTTTTAACAAAAATGATAATTTTTAGTGGAAACAGGAAATTTCCTGAAAGAATTAGAATTTAATTCTTTTTAAAGTTACTTTTTTTCTACACTCAAATGTTTACAAGGACTGAAAAAAACATTATTTATAATTAACTCGCATAATTTTTGTATATTTACTAGGGTGTTCTTTCAAAAATCTTTATTTTTTCTTACAAAATGACTCGCGAGATCCTTTTTTTTTTAATTTTGCCAAAATTGAGAACTTATTTTTACACCGAAGGAAGAATCGGTAGGGGAAGCATTTTGGAAAAAAATAGAGCCTTTTTGGACCCTCATTTATTTATTCAGAGTGTCTAACGTCCTGGAAATCTTTAAAAGCCTCGACAAATTCTTGTATTTTTTTCTACCTGAAAAAACCTGGCAAAATCCTTGAATTTTTTTGATGGTCTTGGAATTTTTATTCCCTTTAAAAAAAAAAATTTTTTTTTCAAATTTGTTCTCTGCTGAGCAGAAAAAAATTGCTTTACATATTACTTTTTTTACTATGTGGAACATTTTTTTTACTAAAAGTTTTTCTGTTTCAGTTCAAAATTCAACTATTTATTTGGAAATTTAAGTATTTGTTTAAAATTTCACATATTTTGTTAAAAATTCAAATCTGGTTTAAAATTTAACTATTTTGTTGAAAAATCATGTTGTTTGTCTAAAATATTAAGTATTTAATTTTGCGTTAAAAATGATGTGTTTATTAAAAATTCTAGAAAATTAATCTTCCTTTTTAATTGACTTTTTGGTCGGAAATACATTTTTTTGGTTTAAAATTAATTTATTTCACTGAAAATTTAAATATCTTGTTGAAAATTAATTGTATTAACTGAAAATTCAACGTTGTTTTTAAAAATTCATGTATTTTGTTGAATTTTAGTAACTGAAAATTCAACTATTTTGTTGAAAATTTATGTATTTTATTGAATGTGCGACTTTTTCAGTAAAAAATTAATCTTGTTGGTTGAACATTATTTTTTTGTTGGTGAAAATGAATTTTTTTTTTGTTAAAAATTAATTTCTTTGAATATTTAAATTTTTGTTGAAAATTCATTCTTTTTGGTTGAAAAATAATTTTTTTAGATAGAAAATTCGAATATTTGATGTAAAATTCATGTATTTTGTTCAAAATTCGTCTTCGTTTCTAGAAAATTAATCTTCTTTTTTAGTTAAAGGTTGATGTATTTTTATCTGATGTATTCATCCTTTTGATTTCAAAATTAAGTATTCCATTTTTGGTTGAAAATTAATCTTCTTGGTCGGAAATTAATTTTTTTTTAAATTAATTTACTTAATTGAAAATTTAAGTATCTTGTTGAAAATTCTTTTTTTTTGTTAGAAAATTAATTTTATTAACTAAAAGTTCAACAATGTTGGTAAAAATTCAAGAATTTACTGAAAGTTCGACTTTTTTAGTAAAAAATTGGATCTTGGATGAAAATTAATTTTTTTTTGGTTAAAATTAATTTCTTTGATTGAAAATTTTACTTTTATTTTTAAAATTCGTTCGTTTTCTTCGAAATTATTTTATTAGCTGAAAATTCAACTATTTTGTTAAAAATTCATGTTTTTTGTTGAAAGAGCGACTTTTTCAGTAAAAAATTAATCTTCTTGGTTAAAAATTCTATTTTTTTGATTAAAATTTTTTTTTCTTTTGAAAATTAATTTCTTTGAATATTTAAATTTTTAATGAAAATTTGTTTTTTATGGTTAAAAAGTAATTTTTTTAAATAGAAAATTCAACTATTTGGTGTAAAATTTATGTTTTTTTTTGTTAAAAATTCGTCTTCTTTTTTAGAAAATTAATCTTCTTCATTAGTTGAAGATTGATATATTTTTGTGTGATGTATTTATCCGTTTGGTTAAAAAATTAACTATTCCATTTTTAATTAAATATTAATCTTTTTGGTCGGAAATTCATTGTTTCAATGAAATAATTTTTAATTGAAAATTAATTTTATTAACTGAAAATTCATCAATTTCGTTAAAAATGCAATTATTTTATCGAAAGTTCGACTTTTTAGGTAAAAAATTAATCTTCGTTGAAAATTAATTTCTTCAATTGAAAATTTACTTTCTTGTTGGAAATTCTTTCTTTTTCTTTGAAATTAATCTTCTTGTTTAAAAAATTTTTTTTTTTCAAATGAATTTCTTTAAAAATTTAAATTTTTTGTTGAAAATTTGTTCTTCTTGGTTAAAAATTAATTTTTTAAATAGAAAATTCAACTCTTTTGTTGAAAAATAATATTTTTTGCTGAAATATTAACGATTCAATTTTGCGTTAAAAATTGATGTATTTGTTTAAAATTCTTTTTTGTAGGTAGAAAATTTTACTGTTTTATTGAAAATTTGACTATTTGGATAGAAAATTCGACCTAGTGGATTGTATGATTCAATTTTTGTCGTTATAATTTTAAAAAATTTAACTAATTTAATTAAATAGAAATTTTACTTTTCCACTTCTGGTTGAAAATTTATCTTTTTTAATTGTAAATTCAAGTATTTGGTTAAAAATTCATGTTTTTTGTTGAAAATTCGTCTCGATTGGTAGAAAATTAATTATTTTTGTTGAAAATTCAATTACTTGATTGAAAATTAAACTCCTTTGTAAAAATTACTTTTTTTAAGATTCATAACTTTAATGAAAACTCATCTCTTCGATTGAAAATTTACCTTTTCCAGTTGAAGATTTATCATTTTAGTTTAAAATTTACTTCTTTTGTTTAAAATTCAACTATTTTGATGAAAAAAATTTTTTTTGTTAAAAATTAATTTCTTTTATTAAAAATTTTACTTTTTTATTGAGAATTCGTTCGTTTTCTTTGAAATTATTTTATTAGCTAAAAATTTAACTATTTTGTTAAAAATTCATGTATTTTGTTGAAAGAGTTACTTTTTCAGTAAAAAATTAATCTTCTTGGTTAAAAATTATAATTTTTTTGTGGAAATTAATTTTTTTTGTTTGAAAATTAATTTCTTTGAATATTTAAATTTTTGTTAAAAATTCGTTCTTTATTGTTGAAAAATAATTTTTTAAATAAAAAATTCAACTATTTAGTGTAAAATTTATGTATTTTTTTAAAAATTCGTCTCCTTTTCTAGAAAATTAATCTTCTTTTTTAGTAAAAGATTGATATAATTTTGTGTGATGTATTCATCCGTTTGGTTAGAAAATTAACTATTTCATTTTTGATTAAATATTAATCTTTTTGGTTGGAAATTCATTTTTTGGATGAAATAATTTTTGTTTGAAAATTAATTTTATTAACTGAAAATTCATGAATGTTGTTGAAAATCCAAGTATTTTGTTGAAAGTTCGACTTTTTAGGTAAAAAATTAATCTTCGTTTAAAATTAATTTCTTTAATTGAAAATTTTTCTTTCTTGTTGGAAATTCGTTCTTTTTCTTTGAAATTAATCTTCTTGCTTGAAAATTATTTTTTCTTGTTGGAAATTAATTTCTTTGAAAATTTACATTTTTTGTTGAAAATTTGTTCTTCTTGGTTGAAAATTAATTTTTTCAATAGAAAATTCAACTATTTTGTTAAAAAATAATTTTTTTGATGAAATATTAACTATTCAATTTTGCGTTAAAAATTCATGTATTTGTTGAAAATTCATTATTGTGTGTAGGAAATTCAACTGTTTTATTGAAAATTTGACTATTTGGACAGAAAATTCGACCTAGTGGATTGATATGATTCAATTTTTTTTTCATATTGAACAAATCTAACTAATTTTTTTTAACTAGAAATTTTACTTTGCCATTTCTGGTTGAAAATTTATCTTTTTTATTTGTAAATTGAAGTATCTGGTTAAAAATTCATGTTTTTTGTTAAAAATTCGTCTCTATTGGTAGAAAATTAATTATTTTTGTTGAAAATTAAATTACTTGATTGAAAATTAAACTTCTTTGTTTTCAGTTTAAAATTCACCACTTTGGTTGAAAATTAGTTTTATCGTTGTAAAATTAATTTTTAAACGTGGATATTCAAGTGTTCCATTTTTGGTTAAAAAATTAATTTTGTACTTAAAAATTTACTTAGTTGGTTAAAAATTCACCTATTTTTTTGAAAATCAATTTCCTTTCTTAAAAATTTATTTTGATGGTTGAAGATTCACCATTTTTAATGAAAATTCATCATTTTTAATCAAAATTGATTTCTTACGTTGAAAATTGAATAATTTAATTGAATGTAAACGTAAATTAGCTTAAAATTCGATATCTTAGTCAATTACAACAAATTTTAATAAAAAAAGCTCATTACACATGAAATTGAACTTGGATTATATCCACAGAAAAATTATTGAATTGGAATTTTTTTGGATGTTTGAATTTTTTGACATAAAATCAGAGTTTTAAAATCAGAATTAATTTTTTTTACTTTCACTAGACCTACAAATTTTAGGATATTTCGTCAAAAGTATTTTTTTACTGTAAAGAAAGGTACCTGGAAAAATAAATATCTTTGTCCCGGAAAAGTCCTGAAATTTTTTTTTAAAGAATCGCTAGACACTCTGGTTTATTTCTATTTTAATTTTTAATTTTCCAATTTTTTAATAGACTTATAACAATTATTCAACAGGTGGTAGTATCACTACTCATAAACCTCGAGTTTATAAGCCACCGCAATTGCCTCCTGCAACTGATGTAAACAACAAAAAGAAGTTTGCATTTTTGTCAACTGAAACAGTACCCGATTACCGATCAGTCGAACTTTTGGATATGTCTGAGAAAAGCCAGAAGACTTCCTGCAATCAGTTACAGCAAAAATTCAGCCACCTACAGGTAAAATTGTCAATAATCTCATTCAGTTTTATTGTCTTCTGTTTTCTCTTGCATGTATGTATTTTTTAATAAAATTGGAACTGGGTTTTACAAATTTTCTTACACTTCATCCGACTTTATATTTCTTTCACTGAAGGTTTCTGTTTTAGGAGTCATTCACAAATTACGTATGACGATTTTGGAGGAGAGGGGTTTTATTAAAATTTTTCAGTTTCTTATGGTGTGAGGGGGGAGTAGAAGATCTTACGGAAGACAAATTTTTACGAAAGAATAAATAAATCCAAAGTTTTTACAACTTAGATGAAGTCCAGAGAAATTCGATCCGTTCAAGTAAAATTATTTCATTTTCAAGAAAACAGAGGAATTTTGAACGAAGTAGTTGATTTTTCAACCAAAAAGGTAAATCTTCAATAAAGAAGATTACTTTTTTACTGAAGAAATCGAAAAAGAACGAATTTGTAAAAAGGCTGTTAAATTTTCAATCAAAGAAGATAATTTTCTAGAAAAGAAGACGAATTTTTAACAAAATATATCAATTTTACATCTAATAGTTGAATTTACAGTCAATAAAATTAATTTCAAGAAAAAAAAAATTAAATTGAATGAAGAAAGTTATTTTCAATCAAAGAAATTAATTTTCAACGAAAAAAAATGAATTTTCGAGCAAGAAGATTAATTTTTTAACGAAGAAAACGAAGTTCTAACAGAATACGTGAATTTCAACAACATTGTTGAATTTTCAAATAATAAAATTAATTTTTGAACAAAAAGAGACAATTTTCAAGAAGAGACTTAAATTTCTAATCAAATAAATTAATTTTCAACAAAAAAAGATGAATTTTCGACCAAAAAGATTAATTTTTAACCAAAAATGGAACAGTTAACTTTCCAATCAAACAGTTGAATTTTCAACAAAGAATATTAAATTTTAACAAAACACATCAATCTTTAACCGAAAAAGATAATGAATTTTCTAGAAAAGACTTATTTTTTAATCAATTATATTAATTTTTAACCAAAAAGAACAAATTTTCAACAGCAAAGTTACATTTTCAAAAAAATTAATTTTTAACTTAAAAAAAATTAATTTCATACCAAGAAGATTAATTTTTCTCCAAAAAGTTAAACTTTCAACAAAATACATGAATTTTTAACAAAATAGTTGAATTTTCAGTTAATGAAATTAATTTCAGAGAAGAGGAACGAATTTTCAACAAGAGAGTTAAATTCTCTATCAAAGAAATTAATTTTCAACACAGAAGATTATTTTTACCGAAAAAGTCAAAGTTTTAACAAAATACATGGATTTTAACAGCATAGTTAAGCTTTTACCTAACAAAATTAATTTTTAAATAAAAAGAATGAATTTTCAAAAGGGCTCTTAAATTTTCAATCAAAGAAGATTAATTTGCTAGAAAAGAAGACGAATTTTTAAGAAAATATATCAATTTTACACATAATAGCTGATTTTACAGTCAATAAAATTAATTTCAAGAAAAAAGAATTAATTTTCACGAAGAAAGTTATTTTTAATAAAAGAAATTAATTTTTTAACGAAGAAAACAAAGTTCTAACAGATACGTGATTTTTAACAACATTGTTGAATTTTTAAATAATAAAACTAATTTTTTTTCAAAAAGAGAGAATTTTCAAAAAGATACTTAAATTCTTAATCATATAAATCAAACAATTGAATTTTTAATCAAGAATATTAAATTCCAAGAAAACACATTAATTTTCAACTGAAAAAGAAAATGAATTTTCTAGAAAAGAAGACGAATTTTGAAAAAAATATATTAATTTTCAACCAAAAAGAACTAATTTTAAACAGGAAAGTTACATTTTCAAAAAAAATTAATTTTTAACCAAAAAAATGAATTTTATACCAAGGAGATTAATTTTTTTACTGAAAATCGAACTTTTAACAAAATACATGAACTTTTAAGAATATAGTTAAATTTTCAGTTGATAAAATTAATTAATTTCAAAGAAAAGGAACGTAGTTTCAACAAGAAAGTTACAATTTTAATCAAAGAAATTAATTTTCAACACAAAAGATTAATTTTTTACTTAAAAAGTCGCACTTTCAACAAAATACATGGATTTTTGACAGCATAGTTGAGCTTTTACTTAATAAATTTAGTTTTTAAATAAAAAAAACGAATTTTTAAAAAGGCACTTAAATTTGCAATCAAAGATGATTAATTTTTTAGAAAAGAAGACGAATTCTCAGCAAAATATATCCATTTTACACATAATAGTTGAATTTACAGTTTATAAAATTAATTTCAAGAAAAAGGAATTAATTTTCATGAAGAAAGTTAAATTTTTGACCAAAGAAATTAATTTTAAACGAAAAAAATGAATTTTCAAGCAAGAAGATTAATTTTTTAACGAAGAAAACGAAGTTCTAACAACATTGTTGAATTTCAGATAATAAAATTAATTTTCAAACGAAGAGAGAGAATTTTCAAGAAGATACTTAAATTTCCAATCAAATAAATTAATTTTCAACAAAAAAAGAGGATTTTTCGACCAAAAAGAATAATTTTCAACCGAAAAGATTAATTTTTGACCAAAAATGGATCAGTTAACTTTCTAATCAAACAGATGAATTTTCAACCAAGAATATTAAATTTTAAGAAAATACATTAATTTTTAACTGAAAAAGATAATTAATTTTCTAGAAAAGAAGACGAATTTTTAACAAAATATATTAATTTTTAACCAAAAAGAACCAATTTCCAACAATAAAGTTAAATTTTCGAAAAAATTAATTTTTAACCAAAAAAATAAGAATCTTATACCAAGAAGATTAATTTTTCACTAAAAAAGTCGAACTTTCAACAAAATACATGATTTTTTAACAAAATAGTTAAATTTTCAGCATTGAAATTAATTTCAAAGAAAAAGAACGAATTTTCAACAAGAAAGTTAAATTTTCAATCAAAGAAATTAATTTTCAACACAGAAGATTAATTTTTCACCGAAAAAGTCAAAGTCTCAACAAAATACATGGATTTTTAACAGCATAGTTGAACTTTTACTTAATAAAATTAATTTTCAAATAAAAAAAACGAATTTTTAAAAAGGCAAGTAAATTTTTAATAAAAAAAGATTAATTTTCTAGATAAGAAGACGAATTTTTAAGCAAGAAGATTAATTTTTTAACGAGGAAAACAAAGTTCTAGCAGAATACGTGATTTTCAACAACATTGTTAAATTTTCATCGAATAAAATTAATTTTTAAACAAAAAAAGAGACTTTTCAAGAAGATACTTAAATTTCCAATGAAATAAATTAATTTCCAATCAAAAATGGAACAGTTAACTTTCCTATCAAACAGTTGAATTTTTAATTAAGAATAATTAATTTAAAGAAAATACATCAATCTTCAACTGAAAAAGAAAATTAATTTTATAGAAAAGAAGGCGAATTTTTAATAAAATATATTAATTTTCAACCAAAAAGAACGAATTTTCAACAAGAAAGTTACATTTTCAAAAAAATTAATTTTTGACTCAAAAAAATGAATTTTATGCCAAGAAGATTAATTTTTTACCTAAAAAGTCGAACTTTCAACAAAATACTGAATTTTTGAAAAAATAGTTGAATTTTCAGTAAATGAAATTAATTTCAAAGAAAAGGAAAAAATTTTCAACAAGAAAGTTAAATTTTTAATGAAAGAAATTATTTTTCAATACAGAAGATTAATTTTTTACCGAAAAGTCAAAGTTTCAACAAAATACATGGATTTTTAACAGCATAGTTGAGCTTTTACTTAATAAAATTAATTTTAAAATAAAAAGAACGAATTTTTAAAAAGACACTTAAATTTTCAATCAAAGAAGAATAATTTTCTAGAAAAGAAAACGAATTTTCAACAAAATATATCAATTTTACACGTAAAAGTGAATGTACAGTCAATAAAATCAATTTTAAGGGAAAAGAATTAATTTTTGTGAAGAAAGTTATTTTTAATTAAAGAAATTAATTTTTAACGAAAAAAATGAATTTTCAAGCAAGAAGATCAATTTTTTAACGAAGAAAACGATGTTCTAACAGAATACGTGATTTTTAACAACATTGTCGAATTTTCAGTTAATAGAATTAATTTTCAAACGAAGAGATCGAATTTTCGAGAAGATACTTAAATTTCAATTTTCAACAAAAAAAGATGAATTTTCGATCAAAGAGATTAATTTCAATCAAAAATAGAATATTTAAATTTCTAAACAAATAGATGAAATTTCAACCAAGAAGATTAATTTTTTACCGAAAAAGTCGAGTTTTTAACAAAGAAATTAATTTTCAACCAAAATAATGAATTTTCGACAAAAAAGTTTAATTTTGAACTAAAAAAGTGGATAATTTTCCAGAAAACAAGACGAATTTTTATAAAATATATCAATTTAACACCTAATAGTGGAATTTACAGATAATAAAATTAATTCTAAAGAAAAAGAATGAATTTTCATGAAAAAAGTTTGATTTTCAATCAAATTAATTAATTTTTAACGAAAAAAATTTATTCTCAAGCAAGAAGATTAATTTTTTAACGAACAAAACGAAGTTTCAACAGAATACATAATTTTTAACAACATTGTTGAATTTTCAGTTCAAAAAGTTATTTTCAAAAAAAAAGAACGAATTTTCACCAAAAAAAAAAAACAAGAAATAAATTTTCAATCAAAGAAGTTAATTTTTTAATCAACAAAATTTATTTTTTAATCCAAAAAAATTAATATTTATTCAAGATCAGTTTTTTGCTGAAAAAAATCGAAGTTTCAAGAAAATACATGAATTTTTTACAACTTTGTTGCATTTTTAATAAATGAAATTAATTTTCAAACTTGAAGAGAGAATTTTCAAGAAGATACTTGAATTTGCAATCAAATGAATTAATTTTCAACAAAAACAGATGAATTTTTGGCCAAAGAGATTAATTTTCATCAAAAAATGGAATAGTTAAATTTTTAAAGAAATAGATGAATTTTGAACCAAGGAGATTAATTTTTTACCGAAAAGTCGAACTTTCAACAAAAGAGTTGAATTTTCAGATAATAAAATTATTTTTAAAGAAAAGGAACGAATTTTCAATAAGAGAGTTAAATTTTTAAAGAAATTAATTTTTAACCAAAATAATGAATTTTCGAACAAGAAGATTAATTGCGAACTGAAAAGTGGATAATTTTCTAGAAAAGAAGACGAATTGTTAACAAAATATATCAATTTTACATATAATAGTTGAATTTACAGGCAATAAATTTAATTTAAAAAAAAGATTAGTTTTCTTGAAGAAAGTTGCATTTTTAATGAAAGAAATTAATTTCTAACGAAAAAAATGAATTTTCAAGCAAGAAGATAAATTTTTTAACGAATAAAACGCAGTTTCAACAGAATAAATGATTTTCAGCAACATTGTTGAATTTTCAGTGAATAAAATTAATTTTAAAGAAAAAGAACGAATGTTCAAAAAAAAAAAAAATTCAATCAAAGAAACTAATTTTCAATCAATAAAAATTGATTTTTTTTTCAAGATCAATTTTTTACTGAAAAAATCGAATTTTTAAAAAAAAATTTAACGAATAAAACGCAGTTTTTAACAGAATAAATGATTCTTAACAACATTGTTGAATTTTCAGTTAATAAAATTAATTTTAAAGAAAAAGAACGAATTTTCACAAAAAAAAAAATTTCAATCAAAGAAACTAATTTTCAATCAAAAAAATTGATTTTTATTCAAGATCAATTCCTTACTGAAAAAAAAACGAATTTTTAACCAAATACATGAATTTCCAACAAAATACATGAATTTTCAACAACTTAGTTGGATTTTTAATTAATAAAATTAATTTTTAAGCAATGAGCACTAATTTTCAACATAAATCTAAAATTTTTAATAAGAAAACTGATTTTCAACAAAAAAAAAAAAGAATTTTAACTAATTATATTAAATTTTAAGAAAATACATCAATCTTCAACTAAAATAAAAGATTGATTTTCGAGAAAAGAAGGCGGATTTTTAAAAAGTTCATGAATTTTACACCAAATAGTTGAATTATCTTAAAAAAAATTAATTTTTAACCAAAACGAACGTATTTATTTTGCACTGAAAAAGTCGAACTTTGAACAAAATACATTAATTCTTAACAACATAGTTGATTTTTTAGTTAATAAAACTAATCTTAAACAAAAACAACAAATTTTCAACCAAACAGATAAATTTCAAATAAGAATATTAAATTTTCATAAAATACATCAATCTTCAGCTAAAAAAGATGATTAATTTTCTAAAAATAAAGGCGAATTTATAACAAAATATATCAATTTTACACCAAATATATGAATCTTCTATTTGAAAAATTAATCAAAAAGAACAAATTTTCAACAAGAAATTTTCAAAGAAATTAATTTTTAACTAAAAAAATGAATTTTCAACCAAGAATATTAATTTTTTTTACTGATAAGGTCGAATGTTTAACCAGATACATGATTTTTCAACAAAATAGTTGGATTTTCAATTAATAAAATTACTTTAAAAGAAAAAGAACGAATTTTAAACAAGATAATTAAATTTTTAATGAAAAAAAATATTTTCAACCAAAAAGATGAGTTTTTAACGAAGAAAATTAAGTTTCTACCGAAAAATTTAAACTTTTAACAAAATAAATGATTTCTAAATAAAACAGTTGAATTTTTATTTAACAAAATTGATTTTCAAGCAAAAAGACTACATCTTCAGCAAGATACTTAAATTTCCAATCGAATTAATTAATTTTGAACAAAAAAAAAGTGAATTTTTGACCAAGAATATTAATTTTTTACCGAAAAAGTCGAACTTTCAACAAAGTACATGAATTTTTAACAAGATAGTTGAATTTTCAGTTAATAAAATTCATTTCAAAGAAGAATAAATATTCAACAAAAAAGTTAAATTTTCAAAGAAATTAATTATCTACCAAGAAGATGAATTTTTTTATTGAAAATAGTCGAACTTTGAACAAAATATATGAATTTCATATAAGATAGTTGAATTTTCTATTTTAAAAAATTAATTTCAAAGAAAAAGAACAAATATTCAAGACGGATGTTAAATTTTCAAAAAAATTAATTTTTTACCAAGAAAATTACTTTTTATCAAAAAAGTCGAACTTTTAACAAAATGGATGAATTTGTAAAAACATAGTTAAATTTTCAGTTAATAAAATTAATTTTCAAACCAAAAGAAGGGATTTTCAACAAGTCACTTGAATTTCCAATTAAAGAAATTAATTTTCAACAACAAAAATGAATTTTCGAACAAAAAGATTTATTTTCAACCAAAAATGGAATAGCTAAATTTCCAACCAACAAGATGA
>JAUELO010382432.1:1032-14477 GCA_032357855.1 Amphibolips quercusostensackenii | reverse complement strand
TGTGAATGATGTTGTTGATTTGAATGTGAGACCCAGCTAGGAATTGTAGAGCCAATGACATTGTAGAGAAATCTAAAAAAAAAACACGATCATCCGGCAGATGTACATAAAGACGTGGATTTAGATGATAAAGAGAGGCAGCTGGGGAATTTTCTCCAGTTCCTGTTACTGCTAGACCTAATTTTGTAAAGAAATTGAGATAAATGAATTTTTTTTAGCGCTAGTAAAAAAATCATTTGGCGCTGGCAGACCGTCTAGTTTCTAATCTGGCGCAAATTTTATGTATGCAAAGTTGGTAAAGGTTAGTCAATTTTTTTCTTGAATGAGGAATTGTGGGTTGAATCCGTATTCGCGGTCTAGTAACGGCTTCACAGGCCACCCAGTAAAATATTAAAAAAAGTTTTAAACCAACTTCAAGACCGAAATTCTTGACCGATCACTGATTGTTCTAAAATAAATTCCCCATTAAATTTTAAAGAGACCTGCATAAGCCGATGTTGACTTTTTTTTCTTAAACTTTTACGTTGATGCAAACAGCTAAAAAAGTCAATTTCTTCAATTCTTTTACTTATAAAGTGATCGTGATACCAAGTTTCAGCCAGATCCATCTTTTATTCTGCGTTTGAAGTTCGCTTATATCGATTAAGATAAGTCATCTAAAAAAAAATTGATGAAAGAGAATTTCGTGTGTTATTCTAACATTACTTCATGAAAGGAATATCGTCTCAGGGGACTAAAGTTAAGCTTGATAAACATTATGGTGAATCTGCACCTTCGATTTAAAATTTTCTGAGTGGCTATAGGATCTAAAGTGTCGCTAAATGTTCTGGACGTCCTGTTCAGGCCACTACTCCAGAAATCATTGATAAAGTGCACGATATGGTGATAGATAGTAGAAGAGTAAGGCTACATGATGTTGATAGTACTGTGGGCATCTAAAAGGAATGGGTAAATGATATTTTGCATCAATATTAAGGCATGAGAAAGCTATCTGAAAGATGAGTTTCGCTATTCATTCAGTGAAATACACAGCAATTTAGGTGACGTTTTGTCACTGTAAATTAAACACAGATACAAGATCGTACGGCTGAGACAAAGGAACAGCCCAAACAATGGGCTGTCAGAGAGGAATCTGCAATAAAGAGGGCAAAGATCGTTCCTTCAGCCGGGAATGTTATGGCGGCTGTATTTTGGAATTTTCAAGAAATAATATTCATCGACTGTACGGAAAAGGGTGACGCTATTAAGGTGTATACTACGCATTGTTATTAAAATATTTGAAAACTGAGCTAATGAATTATGGAGGCACCACTACAAGCCTGAAATCCGAGAACAGTCCAGACAATGGGTTGCTAGAGAGGAATCTGCATCAATGAAGGCGGAGACCGTTCCTTCAACCGGGCAGGTTATGGCGACTATATTTTGGGATTTGCAAGGAGTAATACTGATCGACAGTATGGAAAAAAGTAAACCTATTACAGGTGTATACTATGCATTGTTATTGAACCATTTAAAAACTGAGCTGATGTATCATAAATTTACAATAATATACGCCTTAGGCATAGAAACAGTCTAAACAATGGGTTACCAGAGAGAAATGTGCACCAAAGAAGGTGGAGACTGTTCCTTCAACCGCAAAGGTTATGGCAACTGTATTTTGGGATTCGCAAGGAATAATATTCATCGACTGTATGAAAAGATGTAAATCCATTGCAAGTGTATACAATGCATTGTTATTAAACAGTTTGAAAACCGATCTGATGAATCATGGATATACTTCTATACGCCTCAGACCAAGAAATAGTCCAAACAGTGAGTTGCCAGAGAGAAATTAGCACCAAAGAAGGCCGAGATCGATTTTTTATCCGGGAAGGTTATAGCGACTGTCTCTTGGAATTTGCAAGAAATAATATTTATCTACCACATGGAAATAGGTAAAACTATCACAGGTGTATAATATTCATCGTAATTGAAGCGTTTAAAAAGCGAGCTGCAAGAAAAACGTCTAAGCTTGGCTAAAAAATAGTCCTGTTCAGCATCCCCTCTATTCTCCAGATTTGGCTCGGTGGGACTACAAGCTTTTCTTCAATATGAGAAAATGGCTGGCCAGGAGAAAATTCCATTCAAAGAAGATGGTGATTGTGAAAACAAATGCCTATTTTGCAGAGTTGTACCAATCCTATTGTTCGAAAGGGATCAACAAAGTGAAGGAGCATTGGACGAAGTGTATAAGTCTAACAGGAGACGAACTTAAAAAATAAGAATGGTTTGCCCTAAAAAATGCAGCAGTTTTTATTTTTGCACGGACTTTTCAACCCACGCTCGTATTTTGTATTCGAGTTTAAATGAGGAATGAAATTTATTTTCTTACGGCTTGGTTGTCTTTAAGGAATACATTCTTACCATAATGGTCGCGCTCGATTTATTGCATTCATCAGGAGCAAAAATGTGATAATCGCAACAAAACTTTTTTTTTAGTTTTTTTTTTGCTATAGCAATATTTAAGTTACTAAACCAAACTTATTTCGTTGTCCCTACAAAATAATATAATAAATCTGTTTTCGTTTATGCCATTTTTAAAACATAATCATTTTGTGCACTTAAAGCATAAATTCGTGATTAAAAGAAAAACCATACATCTTATTGAAAATGTTCTGAAACACATTTACAGATCATTCTAAGATAAAAATGTTGATTTGTATAATTTTTTTCGTATTTCACATAGTTTGAGCTGGAAATGAATTTTTTTGAAGCATTAGCGATAGAAGAAACAATGTACTATTTAAAGTGATTCGTAATGTAATTTTGCCTCACGCTCACTTTAACCCGTTTTGTGAATCAGTGGCCCACTAGTTTAGAAAGTTGAGAATTGTTACTTGGTAGTCTAGTGCGTAGCGTAATCGACTGAGATCTTGGAGGTTAGGGTTCGACATGTGTGATAATATTACCATAAATGAATGTCAGCATTACAATACCAGCATTTGAAAACAACAATATTATGTATTGGAACGTTAACTTACGTCTTGTAAATAAACTTCTAATACATTTAGTAAAAAGTTACAACAGACACTTTTTACAGTGCAGGTGTAGCATTTCAATCCGATTTTAGGATAAAAAGGCTCGAGACTTTTCTTGGTATGAAAAGTAGGTAAATTTTGCATCAAGGGAGAAAGAAGAGAAAAATCATCTTTCTTCCATTGTGCACATGATATTTTTATAATAATTTATGTGAGAAAGTGCGACGTCTTATAGATCACAAGATAACTCAGAAATATTGGTGACATTTTTATGCAGATTCCCGAAGAAATTATTTATTTAATTTTTTTTCCTCAAAGGTGTGTTTTATTTCTTATTATCATAATTATTATATTAAACTCACTCGTAAAATTAGTGTAAACTGTACAGGTAAAGAGAGAATGATCTTCATTTTTTCGGAATGGTGATGACGATAAAAAAATTAAAAACTCTTTTTATGCAATAACTCAAAAAAATGTTGAAAGAATTTAATGAGCGGCATTATTTCAAGGTTACGAATTGAGTATAAAAGTGAATATTCCGTGGCCATTTATAAAGATGATATATAATCTTTTTAAGATTATATTACTCTCAAAGATAAAAGATGTGTGTTGTCATATACCAGAATCTTTTATATCTGTTTAATTCGTTACCAATGAAACGTGGAGGATTTCTTAAATTATAGTTGTTTAACATCACGAAAAAAGTATTAAAAATAAAGTTGTACCGAGAGCAAGGAGGTGATATTTTCGGGTTTTTGGGGGCCACAAAATTCAGTGACTTGTACCTCTTTTAATTAAAATTTTTTTTTTAACAGAAACCGTTAGTACAGGGACCCTTTATCTGCAACCAAAGGAAATGTCCGGTGTCATAATGGAATAATTAAGAATGAGTTTATCTTAATTCTTCCCATTAGTTTTATTGATTTTTTATTGATTTTTAATGATAAAGTGTCTATCCGTCCTAAAATTCAGGATGATTATTAAAATATTTTTTGAAGTTTGGTTAGTAGCTTCGAAATTGCGTGACTTGTCCATTCCTTTTCCCAGCACCGTCTTTTTTTGGGATGACTAGACGCAGCCTATTATAAAATATTTTCTAGATGTCAGTTCTTGATTTGACTCTTGAATTTTAAATTAACTTTAAAATTACCTCATGTGACTATTTAAGAGGGTTTAGGTGTGCAATTATACATTTTTAAAATAAGCGCGTATATGTAATAGCTAATCTCTCACTTTCTGTAAAGAAGACCTGTACCCAAATTGAAGTGGATTCAAAAATACCTAAATAGGTGTAGTGAAATTTGACGGATTTCAAGAAAGTATCAAGAAATTTAAGAAAAATGCAGAAAATTAAATAGAATTTAGAAAATGCCAAATGGCATGTTCTTGATTATATATTCGCAGTCCTTAAAATTTTTGTTTATCTTAATAACTTGACGTGTCAGCGAAAAAAAGAAGTAAGAATTACATTCTGCACAAAAAATTTAAAAATACTTGTTGCTTATTTATTATTTTATGTCGTGCTAGACGACTCGTCATTTTTTTGGATTCATTAAACAAATTTAAAGTACGGATTAAGGCAGCGTATGATCAAGGTCCGACATGATAATGAAAAAAGAAAGGACCTAAAATAGATTAAAATATAACTAAGAAAAATTAGTTTTCAATTCATACAGTTTTTATTTGTGATTGCTACATAGTTTTTATATTGAGATCTTTCGTAGGGCAGACAAGGGTTCCTTTGTGACCCATTAAAGATAAAAACGGCGATTATCTGATATCGTATATCAGATAATCTAAATATTTAATATTTCCTTATCATTAAATCTTTTTTCATTTCAGCCAGCTAGCACAAGGACCGTCGTCATAATCTAACTCTCCCACATAAATAGTGTTATTACCATCTGGCATTCGTACAACAATGCGCCGTTTACTAGTAGGTGGTAGTGTTTCACGGTTGTATCGGCGAAGAGCTGACGATAAAAATCGTTTAGTTCCTAGTGGTACCAAACATTTATAATCTTCACTTATAATATCATTAATATCAGTACTACGCTCGAGAGGTTAGATATCTGCAACTGCACCCATGTCATTAGGCATTCTTATATAAACACGCTGTGCAGAAAGAGTTGAACGACGTGGATTTTTAAGCTAGAAAGGAATTGTTTTGTAAAGGGTACTTATGAGCAATGCAGTAAATACCTTGTCATCTGGCGTATGTACATAAACACGGGTGCGTCGAGGAAAAATGGTAAAATCTGAAGATGTAGATGTTAGATGTGTTGTGGGTCTTCTTAACGCTGGACCTAATTTGAAAAAAATAGTTCAAATTTATAAAGTTTTTCTACAATATGTAAAAATAACTTTTACGAAGTTGATAAGCCAGGAAAGTTGTGCAAAATTATGCGTTAATCGCACTGAAAGCATGTATACAGGATTTGAGTTATTTTTTTTTTGGTTTTAATTTAAAGCGCATTATTTTGTGAATTATAACACCAAAAGTTACTAATCCTTAGGTAAAAAGCACTGGAACGATTACATCTTCAGCACTGCTTAGTGAAGCCATACCCCACAACCTGGACGGATAAAAACAGTGTAGAAATGTTATCCAATCAAATATTAAGTCTATTGTAAAGGGTACGTACAAAGCAGCTTTACATGCCCTCATCTGTAAACGTATAAATGTCGAAGTGCACATATGGGATACTCCCAATACTGCACGTTGAAATTTACACGTACATATATGAAACTCTTTCAGTTGTGCACGTGCGAAGATGGTACACTTCCAACTGTGAGTGCTGAAATTTAGACATCGACATATGGTACTTTCCCAACTGCGTACGTAAAAAAAGATTACATGTCTATCAAGACATGTCCACGTGCGCAGATAATACCGTCCTAACTGTTCACTTCTACGCGAACACAAAATACAGTTCACACAGTACGTGTAGGTAATTAATACTCAATATTTAAAGATTTATGTTGATAGCGTATATCACCCAAAAAATCCTCAGAGTCAAGCCTTAGTGCATTTCCAAAGAATTCCTAAAGTGCAAAATATCTAGCAACATATTTATGCAACGTGCACTGGAATAAAGTAAACGTTTTGCCCCCCAATACCAGTTTTAGTAACATTTATTATCATACATTTATTGGCCTTGTACGTTCTAACATTTTTATAAAATTAACTCAGCAGGAAACCAGCTATAAATCTGAGTAATCAAATGGTCTCTCAAGTTTTTTTACCCTGCGTGAGGAGATCGAAAAAATGCCATAATCATCAAAGTGGTTAGTCCCGTTGATTTTGTGATCAACTCATTTCTCAGGAGGATGCTACTCTAACAGCGACAGGAAACAATTCTAAGGGAGAAACTTGCCTGAGTATTTTCCGAAAGGATGTTAGAAAACCTTTTTTTTACATAATTTAGGAAAAACGAAAAGTTTTAAGAATCATCACAGTGTGAATTTGTAACGATGTTTTCTGCAGAAATTACACTCCAAAAGCAAGACTATCCTAAGAAATATATTATCTAGAACGAAAGTTGAAGTGTACCCGTTAAAGACAAACTAAAATATCTCTTTCTAATTCATGCATTCATCCTCTCACGCTTTTGTTATATTGCACAAGGCTCTGGAGAAAATATCTTGTCAAATTAAGTAATAAGTGTAGCGTTTTGATGTATCAATGAACGGGTCATCATGAAATCACATCCAAATTAAAGAAGAAGGTTTGGAAAGTGAGCAATGTGGTTTCGAAAATATTTTTTTTAAGCCAGCAATGATTGCCTAGAAAGACTTGTCCCAGGAAGGTCCGTCTAGTGGCATCTCAAAGCAACATGAGTTTCTTTTAAGTTACCCTAAAAATTTAGGAGAAAAAAGCAGGGTGATTCAATCATCACCAAAACTTTTTTTTATAAGCGTGAAAAGTGATTTCCTGTAAGAAATGTTTCGTAAAAAACGAAAAGACTTTACCACCGCGAGGAAATAAGATATTGTTTCAGGTTAAGAAGTAATTTCCCAGGAAGACTTGTCCCGGAAAAACTGTTAATCTAAAGACCCGTCCAGAGGTATTTCAAGGCAACATATATTTTTTTAAAGTAAGGAAGTAGATAGTAAGTGGTAAAGTGGATGTCTGTGCACGGGGGCATGTAGATTGGACTCTTGAAAGTTTCAAGTTAGACGTGAATAGTTCAAAAAGTACACATCTATATTTTAAAGTCCATAGTTGGAAGTGTATCATACGTCCAAAGTGGAGAGGGTACCATATGTGCACGTTTAAATTTCATCAGGCACAATTGGAAGTGTACCATCTTTACATGTGCCCAGCTGGGATAATTCTATCTGTGCACGTGTAAGTTTTAACGTGTATAGTTGGTAGTATACCACCTCTAAATGTTTACAATTCAGAGGATCCAATCTACGCACATCCAAATTTTAACGTGCAGTGTTAGGAGTAATTTACCTGTGAACATCTAGCTTTTGAGGTGCTGAGTTGGGATCCCCGAGGTAAAATTTCTTTTACTTGAGTTCGACTTGGTGATGTCTTGATTTCGTCTTTAAGACATCGAAATCTGGCTACGTCTCAAAACTAAGACGAAACATCACATGTCTCACCTTTACGGTCTTAGCAAGGGTGAGCAGGGTGGATCGAAATCGTCGCAAACTTATCTCAAGACGAACCTTTACAGATTTAGAAATGAGACTGCTAACATATGCGAAGGATTCAAATTGATAAATGAAAAATTTGTAATTATAAGTTTAGTTATTTTCAATTTGAAAATTGAGAATCTGTAGGTCCGAGCGACTATAACTCTAAAAAATTTTCTTCAACAAAATTATCGGTAGTGTCGTCAAACAAGTATAATACATATAAAAGTCCGTAAATGAAGTAATTCAATATCTATATTCTATAAAAATATACAAAATTTCCTAATCATCAACAAAGATTAACTTTTATGTCAGTCATAATTAGGCTTTTTGTCAGGGCAGATATATACTCGAAGTTATAAACCGCTCGTCTTGGAGTTATAAATATTCGACTAAAGATATAAATATATATCTTTGAAACATAGAAACTTGTCTCCAAATCATAAATTAAAGTCTGTCTCTGTCTCAAAAATAAGGCATGCAGAAGTCAAATTTTTCGACTTGAGTATGTCTTGATTGGGGTCAATTTAAGTCAAAGCCAATTCGGAGAATTCTTACATCCTTGCGCGTGCACAGATGGAACGTGCAAATTTGCTGCCTGTAGGGTTATCCTATACCGAAATTTATCCCCTGCAGATAATAAGCTTTGCAAAACAATTAACGGATATTTTCATCGTCCATCTCGAAAAAATTTTTGTTAATTTTTTTACAGTAGCTGCAGCGTTTTTCTCTGGGCTTAGGATAAAAAAAGATAGCACTTTTCCTTTCACAAAAAAAACTTATATTTTCAAAATACATTTGTATCTGACCGTGTTTTTCAGGTGTTAGTTATACTATTATTACAGTCAATCTAACTTACTCGTAAAATTAGGAATAGTCATGGCAGTAAATAATAGAATGACGCTCTTCATTTTTTCTTGATAGAGACAATAGAGAACTAAAACTTACTTTGGAAGAATTTAATCAGTGGCTTATAGGAACACTTAAAATATAACATTTAGTTGACGCTTACTGCCTGATGAAAGAGCTTTATCTATCATTTATGATACTGTTAAAGGGCAAAGATTATTATTCACATATTTCAGAAAGTTTTAAATCTGCTTGATTTATTACCCACAGAAATTGGAGAGTAATTTAAATAGGCAATTTGTCAAAGATCCATACTAGGATGGCTTACAAATAAAATTTTTTCCCGTACGATAATATTTGGTTCTGCAGATGAAAAATGGATTTTCTTTTTTTTTTCATTTGAAAAATATTTTGACGGGGTAGTACGTATAGCGTACAAGGAATAAATATTTCACAAATCCTCAAGAAAAATCGTCTCGTTTGGGTAGTAATTACCCGAGGGAAAAATCTACTTTCGTCCCGTGTTGCATATAGTATTTTATTACACTCTCGCCCGTGGACACCTTTTGGCTCTGAGAAGGGGGTCCGACGCATTTTTCTATAGCTTTGTTCGTGGCCCGAATTCTGATCGACTCGGAGATCCTTTCCCCATTTTATCTTTTCCCCTTTCTACTGTTTCTATTTCCTCTTCGATTTTTCCCTATTTCCGTTTCCGCGTTAACTTTCCCTTTTTTCCTTTCCCCTCCCCTTTCCCTTTTTTTATTTTTCCCATTTCCCCTCCCCCATTTATTCCTGCCCATTCCCTATTTCCCCTTTTTCTTTTTCCAATTCCCATTTCCCTCTTTCCCATTTTACTTTCCCTTTCCCATTTTACCGCTTTTCCCTTTGCCATTTCCTCTTTTTAACTTTCTCTTTTCCCTTTCCCCTGTCCTCTTTACACTTACTCCCTTTTCCCTCACCTCTTCGGCTTCAACCTTTCCCATTTCTACTTTATCCCCTTTCCTCTTTCCCTTTTGCCCTTTTTTCTCTTTATCCCTTCCCCATTTTCTCTTCCTAACATCTCCTTTCCCCGTTTTCTTTTTCCTTCTCCTTTTTCCTATTTCCCCCATTTCTCATTTCCCCTTTTTCTTTCCCCTTCTTTCTGTCCTCTTTCCCTTTTTGCCTTTTACTATTTTCCCTTTTTTATTCCCTTTCCCCTTTTCTTTTGCCCTTTTCCCTTGCCCTGTCCCTCCTTTCTCTTTTCCTTTCTTCTTTTCCCCTGTCCCCTTTTCACTTTTCTCTTTTTCCCTTTCCCATTCCACTTTAACCTTTCCTATTTCTCCTTTTCCCCTTTTTTATTTTCTCTTTCCCATTTTCCATTTACTATTGCCCTTTTTTCTTTTCCCCTTTACCCCTTTCCCTCTTTTTTCCTTTTCCCATTTCCCCTTTCCAATTCCCCATTTCCCTTTATCCTTTTCCCTTTTTCCCGGTACCCTGTTTCCCTCTTTCTTTTCTGTTAAAAATTTATCTTAAAAAAATTGTAAAAGAAAAAATGTCAATTTTACTTTCGCCCCGCAAATTTTACTTTCGCCCCGCTAATTTTTCTTTCGCCTCGATAATTTCACTTTCACCCCGCGAATGCGGTTTACGAGAAATATATGCTACTTTTTTCCCTTTTTTCAGGGGCAAAAAGTGGCCATTACGGTCGACTGTAGAATAAAAACCAGTTATAAAATAGTATGTTGAGCTACAAATACTGAAAGTTACCATAAAAAACAAAAAAAATTGGATTTATTCCGAAATCTTTGAATACATTTAATTTCCGAAAATTTCTAAAATTTTTATAGTTTTGTTTTAATTTATAGTATCGTCAACCGTTAATAAAATACGAACATTTAATGTCTCAAATTTTCAACTTGGTTTGTCATTTCGTGTGGACGTAAGTTGTTAAAAAAATGTGGATATTGTAGAAATTGAAAAAGCACCGGTAAGCAATTAGGCATTGCCGAAATTACGAGACTTTTATCACAGAATATGGAGAATTTCTGTTATAGGGACTGAACAAAGTGTTTACTCGCCTAAAAAATCTAAAAGAGGAATTTTTTTAAAAGACAGGGGACTTTTTCGATCGTGAAAATAATAAAAAAGTTTTAAACCATTTTTCATCCAATTCATGGACCACAACATCAAATTTAAAAACAGATTAATTCTGTTTTTAGTATTAATTTTTTAAAATTATTTGATAGTAATAATACTAGTATATTTAAGAATATCCTGTAATCATAAGATTCATAAACGCTTGTACCATTAGGAGCTTTTACGTCCTTATGTAAGGTTACTTGCGTACACAAGAAACATTATTATTTGATTTTATTTGTAAAAAGTAACATTTATATACAGTTAGGTATTTATAGGGATTCAAAAACAACATAATTTATAATCATCTCATGTAGTTATTGTATATTTATTCATATTTTTTCCTCTTAAACTTCCGGATTCAAGTAAAAATTTAGTTGATTGTAATTTGACCAGTCGCAGATGGATAATTAATGGGGTTAATTATTTATTAGGTAATAAGATAACTTATAGCTGGAGAAGTCTGGAGATAGCTGGAAAAGAAAGAGAGCATGGAGAGCTCATTAAAAGGTTTAAAGAGAAAACAAACTGAAGTCTGAATGCCATGCAAAGGCGAGGGGATAGGGTATGGGAAGAGATAAGGTAAGTTAGAAGTGTGAAGAATGGGAACTGGTGTGGCGGCAAGAAAAAGATAAGGTTTGGAAGCATTTGGAGGATGTTGAGGAAAAACAAAAGATGAGTACGAAGGAGAGAAAATCTGACGCGGGGAGGCTGGAAGAAAGAGTTAAAAAGCTAGAATGTAAGTCTGAGGATGTTAGGGAAGGAGATGAAGGGAGAGGAGAAGGAGAGAGGGCAAAAGAAGTGAATGAGAACGCTATTTTAGAAAATGTGAGAATGAAAGCAAAATTGAGGGTGATAAAAAGGAAAATGGAAACATAAAAGCATAAAATGAATATAAGCATAAAATGCATAAAATAAAGCGTAAAATAAAAGCATAAAATAAAATCATAAAATGAAAGCAGTAAAAGAGTGAAAGGAAACACGATATGATAGGGAAAGACAGGATGTGGATAAATAGAAATGTGTGGACATAAAATGATGAGAAAAAAAAATTTGGTGAAGTAAGTAGGGTGAGTCCATGACAAGGGAAGTAGCGGAGGCTAGAAGGGACGAGGTAATGGAAACAGTAGAGGGTGGAAGAAAAGAAGGAAGAGAACACGGAGCGGTGGGGTTTTCAAGAAAGTAGAGAGGGGGCGTTTAGACGAAAGAAGGGCAAAAGGAAGAAAAAAGAAAGTAAAAGGAGCATTTTGGAACGAATGTAGGCTAATTATTGGAGTTTTCAAACGACAAGAGGGAACAATTGAAAAGGATAGGTGAGGACAATCAAACCGCACAATCAGACGGTATTTGGAAAAGAGATGTTCACCATAGATAACATTTACGTTTTTAAGTACTTGATTAACAGAAATTTAGAGAGAAGGAAAGGAAAATTACTCGCATTGTTCGTCGATTTTTAAGCAGCGTTTGACTTAGTAAACAGAAAAGTACTATGGCAGGCAATTAAAAAGAAGGAAATAGAGAAAAGGTTAGTGAAAAGGACAAGGGTAATTTTTACAGAAACCAGAATTAGGGTAAAGATAGGGAAGAAAGAAGGGGAGATATTCTGTACAGAAAGAGGTCTGAGGCAAGAGTGCTCGGTGAGTCCGCTACTTTTTAATATTCTGCTGGCAGACTCAGAGGAGTAGCTAATGGAGAAAGGAAAAGGGGGAACGGTTTTGGGTAATAGAAAAGTATACTCTGTTAAATGCGCAGATGACGTAGTACTTTTGGCAGATTATGAGAAGGGGATGAACCTGGTGATGATAATTTTCGAAGAATATGTGAAAGTAAAAGACTTGACGGTGAACGTAGAGGAGGCCAAGGTAATGTGCTACAGAAGTAAAAGAAACAAAATACATTACGTTTGGAACATGAGCGCACAAGCAGAAAAAATTGTGGACGAGTTCTGTAACCTAGGTTTTTGGTTTGAGACAGGAGGGCGAAACGAGGTGCAAGTGAGGAAGAGAATTGAATGTGCAAGTAAAGTAATGAGCCAAATAGGGAGTATATGAAAGAGAAGAATTAATGACGATTGGAGGATTTAGTTGTTTGATGTGTTAGTTTGCACAGTGTTGTACTATGCAGTGGAGATCTGAAGATAAAAGAAACATAGAAAAGTGGAAATCATGAATGAGAGATTTTTGAGATTGGTAATGATGGTTAGTTAGTGTTGCCCAGGATACACGTTAAGGGAAGAACTAGGAAGGGGAAAAATGGTAACTAGACAAATTGAGAACGCCTGGATGTTTAAAGAACAGCTAAAAAGGTGAAACGGGACCAGAATAGCACACCTATGTTTGGGGGAAATTCAAAATAAAGAGGCGAGAGTCAATTTGGAAAATTCAAAATGGGAGAAGCGAAGAGGAAAAATGAAGAGGGTTTGTGATATACAAAGAGAGATACTGAAGTGTTAGAACGTAGAGTTGGAGCTATTAGTGAGACAAGGAGAAGAGACGTGTAGAAGGATCATAGATTCGAGGTACAATATATGGCACATGATTGTCAAAGGGGTGATGGAACCAGAATATTTGCAAGAATCAAGAAAGGAAGATAAATAGTGTAGGGTGATATGGTTTAGAGTGGGAGAAGGAGTGATAGCTTGTAGATATTAGATGGATCAAGTGGAGAATCTGTGTAGAGCATGTTGTTACGAAATGAAGTCATGGGCACATGTAATAAAAAGATGTATAGGAGAGAATGTTGGACAGCTGGGTATGAATGAGAGTGTAAGATGGATTTTGGATAGCAGTGGACAGGAAGTGACGTAAAAAAAATTTG
>JAUELO010380964.1:0-24871 GCA_032357855.1 Amphibolips quercusostensackenii | reverse complement strand
TCTCCAGTTTTTTAATCTTGGAATAGTTATTGCGCAAAATTTGGTAATATCGAAATTGGAAATAAATTTTCAAAGAATCCGGTGATGATTTCAAACTAGGTAAATTTACAAATTTACATACAATCATAAATTGGTTAATCTATGAAATTGGTATCTGCAAAAAATATTTTACTATTTTGCAGGCAATTTCATTCACATTTTTCATTTGTATTTCCCAAATGATAACTGCCTGGCGCAGCGGCCCTCATTGGCCGATGTTGGCGCGCAATTCAAACCGTGTATGATTAACCATTATTTAAATTAAAATGAATAATTATGATAAATTGCACATCAATATCAGGCATCACTTATTTTCTAATGCAAGGCGAGACATTAAATAATAATTGGAATATTTCGTGAATAATAGCTTGTTTTAATCAAATTCCACAGTTAAACTTTATTTCATTATTAACTTTTTTTAGAAGAACCATTTCTGTATAACGATTTAAAAATAGTTAATCATAATATTGATTTATTTCAATTACAATTATTGATTAATATGCCCGATTTGAATTAAGCGCCATCAGCGGCCAATGAGAGCTGCTGCTACAGACAAGCGCAGTAGCTCTATATGCCAAACTTGGGATCAATGCCGAAAGCAAGCGCAGTAGCAAAAGGTAACATTGGCATCACTGGCGTGACTATATTCAGTTCGGAGGGCGATCGACTTTGACAGATGGTCTGCATGCCTTGTTTGCTTTGCTCTTAGCACTACAGTCTCATGCCCGGTAAGAAGGCTTGCATTAAAAGGTATTAAAAGTTTGGAATTTCTAAGAATGCCTTTTCTGTCGTTCGTTTTTAAATCCTTATTAGGCGGCGAAAATAATAAAATTCCAAACCCTTTCAAAGCCCTTTTCTGCCAAACGTAACCTCAAAAAAAAAAAAATTATTTTCACAATAATGCTTTATCCTAAATACTCGCTTTATTCTAATTTTATCAATTACAAAAATATATAATCATGATAACAAATGTTTGAAACCGTAAAATGACGAATACTATATTTTAAAAATCTTTTTACATCACTATTATTCGAAAAAGAGTAAATAAGTGCTCAATTAAAAGTGATTAAAACGTGTCTAATTCAATTCAAGATAACTTTTACTGCTACGGGGATTCAAAACGGGATCGAAAAGAATTCAATATTTGCTACGAAAATTGGATGCAATGCTCCAATACTTTGCAAAGCTTCTTACTTTAAAAAAAAAAAATAGTAAATAACAAAAAAACTTACGAAAAATTTGATCTAGAACCAAGAATTTGAAGCCGGAAAGCTGACGCTTGGTAATAATTTAAATGCTAATCAGTCTCATCGCAAGTGCATTCTTCTCTGGAGCATTTGGCACATTTGGTATTTGAAAACAAAACAGCACGTGGGCACTGGAAAAGGCGTCTCGGACAAGTGCATGCGTAGTTGCATTGTCGACAAATTCCTTATAATAATGCCGGTAATTCCGCACTATCCCAAACCGATACGATTTTTTTTTTTTTTTTTTGAAAAAACGCGACTATTTTGTGCAACGACTCAGCGACGCGGACGCGGGTTATGGGGACAAAGCATCGGTTCATACAGACCTCGAGGTAGCGAAGACCGTATCCGACCCCAGGACCACACGCACGTTGCGTCTCCGTTCCAAGCCCACCCACGACCCCCGATGCCATTCAATATTCAAAAGAGAAAACGAAACGATCCACCCGATCCATGAATCCTCAACTGGCAACGTCGCACCACCCACTGGCGGAAAATGAAGGGGGTGGGTGCCATCTCTAAAAAAAGTTTCTTAATTTTTTTTGGAATGAAATTTTTTAAAAGGAGTTTTGTTTTAAGAACTCTTCTTTTGCCATGGAGCTGGATTTATTTTACTTAAAGGTATGCGTGTATTCAACTTTTTAGGGGTTTAATGTTTAAATAAAAATTCGAGGTGGACATCGCTAGCAGTAGAGAACAGAACGTATCATCTTCTAGTACAGATTAGTAAATATTTTTGGTTGACAAATCATCTTTTTTGGTTAATATTTCATCTTTTTTGGTTAAAAATTCAATTATTTATTGGTTGAAAATTCAACATATTTGTTAAAGTACTATTTTTTAGTTTACAATGTTTGGTTTAAAGTAAAATTATTTTGTTGCGAACTCATTTTTTGTTTGAATTCAACTGTTTTTAAATTAAAATTGTAATTTTTTTTCCTGAAATATTAAGTAATATATTTTTGGTTGAAAATTGAATTCTTTTGTTGAAAATTAGTTTTTTTCATTAAAAATGCAACTGTTTGGTTGAAGATTCATCTCCTTTGTTAAAGATTCATCTCTATGGTTGAAAATTTGTTTCTTTTGGTTGAAAATTAATTTTATTAATTGAAAATTTAATCATTTTAATTTTCGAAAAATCGCCTTTTTTGGTTGAATTTAACTGTTTTTTTAAATTAAAATCTTTTTTGGTTGAAAATTCAACTACTTGGTTGAAAGTTGATCTACTTTGTTAAAAATTGATTTTTTGGATAAAGATTTATATCTTTGGTTGAAAATTCATCTTTTTGCTTTAGAAATTAATCTATTTTAGTATAAATATCATCTTTTTTGGTTGAAAATGCAATTGTTTAGTGGAAAGTGAAAATATTTTGTTCAAGGTCACCCACGACCCCCTATGCAATTTAATATTCAAAGAGAAACCTTTCAAACCGATCCACCCGATCCATAAATCCTCAATTGACAACGTCGCACCACACACTGTCGTAAAATTAAGGGGGTGGGCGCCATCTCTAAAAAATGTTTTATCAATTTTATAAAAATCAAATTTATTAAGAGGAGTTTTGTCTTAAGAAATCTTTTTGTGTCATTGAGCTGGATTTATTTAACTAAAAGGTATGAGTGTATTTAAATTTTTTGAGGTTTAATGTGTCAATAAAAATTTGAGGTGGACATCGCGCGCAGCAGAGTACAGAACGTATTATCTTCTATTACGGGCTAGTAATTATTTTCAGTTGATAATTCATCTTTTTTGTTTGAAAATTAAATTTTTTTGGATGGAAATTCAACATATTTGTTGAAGTAAAATTTTGTTGTTGACAATTTTGGTTGAAAATTAGACTTTTTTGCTTGAACTTTCAACAGTTTGGTTCAAAATTCACCTCTTTTGTCAGAAATATCTTTCTTTTTGGTTAAAAATGCAAAAGTTTGGTTTAAAGTGTAATCATTTTATTGCGAACTTATTTTTGGGTTTAATTCAACTGTTTTTTAATTAAAATGATCTTATTAGCTGAAATATTAATTACTATATTTTTGGTTGATAATTCAGCTTTATTGTTGAAAATCTAATTCTTTAGTTGAAAATGAGTTTCTTTTTGTTAAAAATGCAACTGTTTGGTTGGAGATCATCTCCTATGTTGAAGATTTATCTCTGTGGTTGAAAATTCTTTTTTTTTTTGTTGAAAATTAATTTTCTTAACTAAAAATTTAACAATTTTTATTATTGAAAAGTCGCTTTTTTTAGTTGAATTCAACTGTCTTTTGTTAATCCGAATCTTTTTTGGCTGAAAATTCAACTACTGGGTAGAAGACTGATCTACTTTGTCAAAATTTATTTTTTTGCTGATGATTTATTTCTTTGGTTGAAAATGTAATTATTGTTTTGGAAAATCATTATTATGCCTTGAAAATTAAAAAAATTTGGTTAAAAATTCATCTTTTTGCAAGGTTCAAGGACACCTGCGATCCCCGATGCAATTTAATACTCAAAGAGAAAACTTTCGAACCGATCCACCCGATCCATGAATCCTCAATTGTCAACGTCGCCGCACCACATACTGGCGGAAAATTAAGGGGGTGGGCGCTATCTCTAAAAAAGGTTTTATCACTTTTTTCCGAATAAAATTTTGTAAGAAAAGTTTCGTTTCAAGAGCACTTTTTGTGCCATTTAGCAGGATTTATTTTACTAAAAAGTATGCGTATATTTAACTTTTTTCGTGTTAAATGTGTAAATGGAAATTCGAGGTTAGCTCGCGAACACATGTATGAAAGAGTTATGTGACTGTTAGATAACAAAAAGTAGCATCTTCTCAAATTGTTTAGTAGCAGACAGTTTTATTATTTAGTTGAAAATTTATTTATTTTTTTGCAAATTTAATAATTTTATTAAAGTCATTTCTTTATTTGATAATTTAACTTTTTTATTGAAAATTCAACAGTTTGGTTGGAAATTCTTCTTGTTGTTTTAAATTATCTCTTTTGGTAAAAATATTATTCTAATTAGTCTTTTCTAGTTGAAAATTCATGTATTTTGATAAAAATTCATTTTTTTGGTAGAGAATTAATCTTCCTGGTTAAAAGTGTCTCATTTTTGTTGAAAATTTATTTCTTTGCTTCAATATTTAACTATTTTGTTGAAAATTATTTTTTTTATCGAAAATTCATTTTTTAGATAGAAATAAAATTGTTCGATTTTTTTTTAAATCCGTCTTTTTTTGTTGAAAATTCAACTTTTTTGTAAAAAACATGTCTTTTTTGTTTTAAAATAATTCAACTATTTTGTTGTAAAAGAACTTTTTTGTAAAAAATTCATATTATTGGGTTAAAAGTTTAATTATTTTGTAGAAATATTGTCATTTCAGACAGAAAATTCTAGATTTTAGTTGAAAATTCATTTTTTGATCTAAATTAATTTTTTCAAATGAAAGTTAATCTATTTGATTTTTTTTTTAATCTACCTTTTTTTTGAACGCTCAACTTTTTTATAGAAAATTCGTCTTTTTGGTTAGAAAATTCAAAATTTTTAATTAAATTTTTTTTTCTTATTTGCCCGAAAAATCTTTCATTGGTAAAAAATTAACACTTTTGTAGAAAATTCAGCATTTTTGGTTGAAGATTTATTATTTTAGTTAACATTTTTTTTTGCTTTCAAATTGAACTATTTTGTTGAAAATACATGTATTTGGTTAAAAATTTATTTTTTTAAATCAATCTTTTTGATTGAAAATACAACTCTTTTGTCAAAAATTAATCTTATTCACGTTCAAGAATTATAATTAATTTTCCTAGTTAGAAATTCATCATTTTGGTTAAAAATTTATTTATTTTTCTCGTTGAAAATTGAATTATTTTGTCAAAATTTCGTTTTTTTATCGAAAATTTATTTCTTAGATAAAAATTAAATAGATAGATATTGTTTGAAAATTCGTCTTTCTCTTGTTTAAAATTCATCTTTTTTGTAAAAAACTCGATTCTTTTGATTTTTTAAATTCAACCATTTTGTTGAAAATTCATTTATTTGGTTAAAAATTCATTTTGTGGTAAAAAATTAATCTTGTTAGTTAGAAATTTATAATTTTAGTTTAAAATTTATTTCTTTGGTTCAAAATTAAACTGTTTTGTACAATTTTTTTTGTTATCAAAAATTAATCTTATTCGCTGAAAATTTAAATATTCGATTTTTTAAATCCAACTTGGTTGCTGAAAGTTCAACTTTTTTGGGTAGAAAATTCGTCTTTTTTGATAAAAGATTTCTCTTCTTGGTTAAATATTTTTTTTTAGAAACTTCATTTCTTTGATTGAAAATTAATTTTTTTATGCAGAAAATTAATCTTTCTGGCAAGAATTTTTGAAAATTTATTTCTTTGGCTCAAAATTTAGCTATTTTGTTGAAATTTTGTTTTTTTATCAAAAATTAATTTTTTTTACCTGAAAATTTAACTGTTTGATTTTTTATATCCATCTTTTTTTTTCAAGTTCAATTTTTTTTGTAGAAAATTCGTGTTTTTAGCTAGAAAATTTATTTCTTTGTCTGATAGACATTTTTTTCAAATCGAATTCTTTGGTTCAAAATTAAATTTTTTGTTGTTGAAAATTAATTTCTTAGCTTAAAAATTAATTAGTTGCAGAAAATTGATCTTCCTGGTTAGAAATTTATCATTATGGTTGAAGATTAATTTATTTTTTTGGTTCAAAATTAAACTATTTTGTTAAAAATCCGTTTTTTTATCACAACTTCATTTTTTCAGATGAAAATTTAACTATTCGGTTTTTTTTTTTTGAAAATCCATCTTCTTTGTTAAAAGTTCAATTTTTTTGGTAAAAATTTCGTTTTTCTGTATAGAAAATTTATTTCTCCGTCTGATATACATTTTTTTTTAAATCCAATTCTTTGGTTCAAAATTAAATTTGTTGTTGTTGAAAATTAATTTCTTAGCTTAAAAATTAATTATTGGTAGAAAATTGATCTTCCTGGTTAGAAATTTATCATTATGGTTGAAGATTAGTTTATTTTTTTGGTTCAAAATTGAACTATTTTGTTAAAAATCCGTTTTTTTTATCACAAAATTAATTTTTTCAGATGAAAATTTAACTATTCCATTTTTTTTGTGTCAAAATCCATCTTCTTTGTTAAAAGTTCAACTTTTTTTGGTAAAAATTTCGTTTTCCTGGATAGAAAATTTATTTCTTCTGTTAAAAATGTAGGTATTTTGTTGAAAATTCATGCATTTTGTTAAAAATTCAACTTTTCAATAGAAGATTAATCTCTTTTGTTTTAAGATACATTTTTTTTAATTCATCTTTTTGGTTAAAAATTATTTTTTTCTGTTTGAAAATTCATTTCTTCAATTAAAAATTAAATATTTTTTTTTTAAATTTAATCTTCCTAGCCAGAAATTCATAATTTTGGTTGAAAACTTATTTCTTTGGTTCAAAATTAAACTATTTTTTTTTAATTTCATTTTCATTCATCAAAAATTAATTTTTTTAGCTGAAAATTAATTTTTTAAAATGAACATTTAACTATTTGATATTTTTTAATCCAACTTTTTTGTTGAAAGTTCAACTTTTTTTGGTAGAAAATTCGACTTTTTTGATAGAAGATTAATCTTCTTGGTTACATTTTTTTTAACTTTATTTCTTTGGTTAAAAATTAATTTTTTTCGTAGAAAATTAATCTCTCTAGTAATAAATTTACGATTTTTGTTAAAAATTTATTTTTTTTTTCATACAAAATTTAACTTTTTTGTTGAAAATTTGATTTTTTTATTGAAAACTAATGTTTTCAGCTGAGAATTTAAATAATCAATTTAAAAAAAAATCTTTTTTGTTGAAAGTTCAACTTTGTATTGTAGAAAATTCGTCTTTATGGCTAGAAAATTCTTTTTTTTTTTTGTCTAATATAAATTTTTTTTCAAAAACCATTTCTTTGGTTAAAAATTAATTTTGTTGTTGTTGAAAATTCATTTCCTTGATCAAAATTTTTTTTTTTGTCAAAAGATTAACTTTCTTTTGTACAAAATTCCCTTTTTTGGACAGAAAATTGATTTCTTTAATTTTAAATGTAGCTATTTTGTTGAAGATTCATGTATTTTTTTATGAATCAAACTTTTTGATAGAAGATAAATCTTCTTTGTTCAAAATTAATTTTTTGTGAAAATTCATCTTTTTGGTTGAAAATGATTTTTTTTTGGTTTAAAAATTTATTTCTTTGGTTAAATTTTTTTTAATGCATTGCTTTGGTTAAAAATTATTATTTTTTCTTAAATTCTTTTCTTTGGTTAATTTTTTTTTTAATAATTCATTTCTTTTGTTAGAATTTACTTTTTTTGAAAATTCATTTCTTTGGTTAAAAATTAATTTTTTTGCTTGAAAATTTATTTCTTCAGGTAAAAATTAATTTTTTTTTTTAATTTAATCTTCCTAGTTGAAAATTTATCATTCTGGTTAAAAATTTATTTCTTTGGTTCAAAATTTAACTATTTTGTTGAAATTTCGTTTTTTTATCAAAAATTAATTTTTTTCAGTTGAAAATTTAACTACTCGATTTTTATATTCATTTTTTTGTTGAAATTTCAAGTTTTTTTTGTAGAAAATTCGTCTTTTTGTCTAGAAAATTTATTTCTTTTGTTTAAAATGTAGCTATTTTGTTAAAAACTCATGTAATTTTTTTTAAATTCAAATTTTTGATAGAAGATTTATCTTTTTATTCAAGATTAATTTTTTTTTGAAAACTCATCTTTTTGTTTGAAAATTATTATTATTTTTTTTTTAATTTATTCGTTTAGTTGATTTTTTTTTGAAAATGCATGGCTTTGGTTAAAAATTAAATTTTTTCTTAAACACTTTTTTTTTGGTGAAAAATTCTTTTTTTTGAAAATTTATTTTTTTTGGTTAAAATTTACTTTTTTCGAAAATTAATTTCTTTGGTTGAAGATTAATTTTTTTTTTTGAAAATTCATTTCCTGGTGTAGAAATTAATTTTTTTTTTAGAAAATTAATCTTCCTAATTAGAAATTTATCATTTTGGTTGAAATTTATTTCATTGGTTCAAAATGTAACTATTTTATTGAAATTTTGTTTTTTTAACAGAAATTAATTTTTTTTAGCTGAAAATTTAACTATTCGATTTTTACGTCTAGCTTTTTTGTTAAAAGTTCACATTTTTTTTGTACAAAATTCGTCTTTTTGTCTAGAAAATTGATTCCTTTTGTTTAAAATGTATCTATTTTGTTAAAAATTCATGTATTTTTTTTTAAATTCAACTTTTTGATGAAAGATTAATCTTTTTTGTTCAAAATTATTTTTTTTTTAATTCATTTTTTTGGTTAAAAATTTTTTTTTTTTAAATTTATTTCTTTGTTTATATATATTTTTTCAAAATGCATTGCTTTGGACAAGAATTAATTTTTTTCTCAAATTCTTTTCTTTGGTTGAAAATTATTTTTTTTGAAAATGTATTTTTTTTGTTAAAATTTACTTTTATTTGGAAATTCATTTCTTTGGTTGAAAAACAATTTTCTTTTGATTAAAAATTCATTTCTTCGGTTAAAAATTAATTTTTTTGTAATTTAATCTTCCTAGTTAGAAATTGATCAATTTGTTTGAAAATTTATTTCTTTGGTTTGAAATTTAACTATTTTCTTGAAATTTTTTTTTTTATCAAAAATTAATTTTTTCAGCTTCTTGATAAAAGATTAATCTTCTTTGTTCAAGATTAATTTTTTTTTTAAATTCATCTTTTTGGTTAACAATTATTTTTTTTTTTTTTTTAAATTCATTTCTTCGGTTAGAAATAATTTTTTTTTTTTAATTTAATCTTCCTAGTTAGAAATTTATCATTTTGGTAAAAAAATTATTTCTTTGGTTCAAAATTGAACTATTTTGTTGAAATTTCGTTTTTTTTACGAAAAATTATTTTTTTCAGCTGCAAATGTAACTTTTCGATTTTTATATTTATCTTTTTTGTTAAAAGTTCAAGTTTTTTTTGTAGAAAATTCGTCTTTTTGTCTAGCAAATTCATTTCTTTTGTTTAAAATGAAGCTATTTTGTTAAAAATTCATGTATTTTTTTCAAATTCAGCTTTTTGATAGAAGATCAATCTTCTTTGTTCAAGATTAGTTTTTTTTGTTTGAAAATTCATGTTTTTGGTTAAAAATTATTTTTTTTTTCAAAATTTATTTCTTTGGCTAATTTTGCTTTTTAAAAATTTATTGCTTTGTTTGAAAATCAATTTTTTTTTAAAATTCATTTCCTGGTTTAAAAATTTTTTTTCTTCAGAAAATTAATCTTCCTTTTAGAAATTTATCATTTTGGTTGAAAATTTATTTCTTTGGTTCAAAATTTAGCTATTTTGTTGAAATTTGGTTTTTTTTTCAAAAATTAATTTTTTTCAGCTGAAAATTTAACTGCCCGATTTTTTATTTCCATCTTTTTTCTTGAAAGTTCAACTTTTTTTTGGAGAAAATTCTTTTTTTTTTTAGCTAGAAAATTAATTTTTTGCCAAATAAATTTTTTTTAAATACATTAATTTGGTTAAAAATTAATTTTGTTGTTATTTAAAATTAATTTCATTGCCTAAAAATTAATTATTTGTAGAAAGTTGATCTTCCTGGTTAGAAATTTATCAATTTGGTTGAAGATTAGTTTTTTTTTTTGTTTCAAAATTTAATTATTTTGTTGAAAATCCGTTTTTTAATGAAAAATTAATTTTATTAAATGAAAATTTAACTATTCGATTTTTTTTTAAATCCATCTTTTTCGTTGAAAGTTTAACTTTTTTTTGTAGAAAATTCGGTTTTTTGTATAGAAAATTTATTTCTTCAGTCTTAAATGTAGCTATTTTGTTGAAAATTCATGTATTTTTTTATAAATTCAACTTTTGGATAGAAGATTAATCTTCTTTGTACAAATTAATTTTTTGTGAAAATTTATATTTTTGGTTGAAATTTTTTTTTAATTTTTTCTTAAATTTATTTCTTTTGTTAAAATTTACTTTTTTTGAAAATTCATTTCTTTGGTTATAAATTCAAATTTGATTGAAAATTAATCTTCTTGATCTGATATACATTTTTTTGAAAATTTATTCATTCCGTTGAAAATTAATTTTTTGTTTAAAAATTCATTACTTTGGTTAGAATTTTTTTTGCAGAAAATTATTCTTCCTGGTTAGAAATTTGATTTATATATATATATTTTTTTTAATCAATTTTTTTTGGTTAAAATTATTATTATTTTTTTTTTTAATTAATTTCTTTGGTTAATTTTTTTTTTGTAGAAAACTAATATCCCTGAATAAAAATTTATCACTTTGGTTGAAAATTTATTTGTTTTGTTCAAAATTTAACTTTTTTATTTTTCTTGGTTAAATATTTTTTTTTTAGAAAAATTCATTTCTTTAGTTGAAAATTCGTTTCTAAATGAAAATTAATTTTCTTAACTGAAAATTCAAGTATTCCATTTTTTGTGCAAAATCCATATTTTTTGTTTGCAATTAAACTTTTCGTTAAACAATTTTAATTTTTTTAAACATATAGGAGTCTTCTTAGAAGAGGCAAAGACCTAAAAATATTTCAATCTTTCCTAAAATACCTAAAATAAAATATTTAAACAAAATAAAATATTAAAATATAATATTAAAATAAAATATTTAAACAAAATAAAATTAATGAAACAATTTAAATTTGTTTAAACATTTACAAGTATTTTTAGAAAATAAATATACACCAAGTATGATTATGAACCGCTCTAGTGTCGCCCCCTAGGCTACTGCGAAATCCACTAGCAGACAGAATTGTAGCAGAAAGCGTGTCGAGACGTGTCGAGACTCGAGCTGTCAAAACTGTCAAAATAAAGAAGATGCCTTGCGGTTTTACAACGAATTAAACCCGAAAATTTCCTTTTAAACCACACTGGTCTTTTTGCGATCTCTAAAGGCGAATGTTGGGTAAGTTTTGTCCATAATCAAGTAAAAATAACGAGCACAAATTGCGGAATTCCGGTGCGACGGCCAACGGGAAGTATAATAAGATAAGAGCCCCTATGTTTGATTAGCTTCTGTCGTTGATAAAGTATCACTAATATATGTTAAGTCGAACATAAACGAGTCTGCAAACCAGACGGCTGTTATGCTAATTTTTTAAGTCTGTGAGTTCGTTCCCTTCCTAGTAATCTGTCAGTCTCCGTACGTATCACCTAACCTCACTTTTTGCGACGAAACGCTTTTTTTACAAAATCGTGTTTTGTTTATTCTGCTACATAATCGCAAGGTATGATTTAATATTTAGTAGCTTAGGTTTTTATGTTTATGAATATTTTTTTTGCTGAATGAAGCTTTTTGTCAAAAAGGGGTCGAACTTCAATTTAATAATAGTTTCCCGTGTAAAATCTCTCAAATAATCTTTTTTAACCAAAATTTATTATAATTTGTCAATAAATTTTTCCAGAAATAATCCTTTTGAAAAAATCCTCGAGTAAAAAATTCTTTTTTGTTCATTTAAAAGTAAAAAAATTTGTCTGAAATTATTTTTCTTAATTCGTATATTTCGGAATGAAAAGTCAACTGTTTTGTACAAAATTCATCTTTTTGGTTAGAAAATTCAACATTTTTGTGAGAAAATTCAACATTTTGGATTAATTTTCTTTATTGATTTGTTATAAAATCTTTTTTTGCTAAAAGTTCAACACATTTGGTGAAAATTAATCTTGTTTGGTTGAAGATTAATTATTTTAGCAGAAATTTCAGTTACTTCATTAAAAATATAAAAGAAATTTCATATTTTTGATTTAAGAATTCTGCTTTGTACAAAATTCGTCTTTTGGCTTAAAAATTCAACATTTTGGACGAAAATCCCATTTTTTATTGTTGAGAATTCATATTTTCGGGTTGAAAATTTGATTTTATTGTGAAAAATTCGCTTTGATAAATTAAAAATTATTTTTTTTTAAATGAAAATTTAACTATTCCATTTTCGGTTAAAAAGTTATATTTTTTAGTCTAAAATTTCAAATTATTTAGCTGAAAATGAACTTTTTTGTAGAAAATTCATATATTTGGCTTGAAAATTCATCTGTTTTGTGAAAAATTCGTCTTTTTGTCTTGAAAATTCAAAAATTTGGTAGAAAATTCCACAGTTTGGTAGAAAATTTAACTTTTTTGTAGAAGATTCGTTTTTCCTGATGAAAATGATTAAAAAAAGGAAATTATAACTATTCCAATTCCTGGTTAGAAATTAATCTTTTTAGTCTAAAAATTCAACTATATTATTGAAAATTTATGTAATTTGTGAAAAATTCGTCTTTTAGTTTTAAGTCTTATTTTGTTGGAAATTCATCTTTTTATAGAAAATTTAATAATAGTTTCTCGCCTAAAATCTTTCAATTAATCTTTTCTAATCAAAATTTAGTAAAATTTTGTTAATACAGTTTCCCAGAAATAAGAATCCTTTTAAAAAAATCTTCGAGTGAAAAATTCGTTTTTTCTTGGGTTTGGAATTCAAAAATTTTGTTGGAAATTAACTTTTTTGTTAAAAATTTATATTTTTGCGTTGAAAAATCAACTGCTTTTTGGAAAATTCGTCTTTTCGGCGAGAAAATTCGACATTTTGGATTAATTTTTTTTCTTTATTTATTTTAAAATCTTTGTTGTTAAAAGTTTAACTCTTTTGTTAAAATTTTTTTGTTAAAGATTTATCATTTTAGGTTGAAAATTCAACTATTTTCTTGAAATTTCATTTTTTTACTGAAAATTAATTTTTGTAACTGAAAATTTAACTGTTACATTTGATGATGAAAATCCAACTTTTTATTGCTAAAACTTCAACTATTTAAATGAAAATTCATGTATTTTGTTGAAAATTGATTACTTTTTGGTTGAGTATTCATTATTTTCGTTAAAATATCATTTCCTTGTTTAAAAATGTAACTATTTTGTTAAAAATTCTCGTATTTTGGGATTAAAAGCTCAAATGTTTTGTCGAAAATTCGTCTATTTGGCCGGAAAATTCGACATTTCGAATAGTTTTTTTTTCATCATTGACTTGAAAATCTTTCTTTGTTGAAAATTAATCTTTTTGCGTAAGATTCGTCATTTTAGTTAAAATTTTATTTCTTTGGGTAAAAATGTAACTATTTGGCTGAAAATTCGTTCCTTTTTTTACTAAAAATTAACTTTTTTACACTAAAAATTTAACTCTTCCGTTTAATGATGAAAATCAAACGTCAAAATTCAACTTTTAAACAACAATCAAACTGTTTTATCGAAGATTTGTTTGTTTTTTTAATTAAATTGAAATTTTTTTTCGATGAAAATTTAATGTGTTCATTTTTAGTTAAAAATTGAACTTTTCAGCTTATAAATTTAACTATTTGACTAAAAATGTATACGTTTTGTTAAAAATGTTCCTTTGTGTTCAAAAATATATTTTTGGCAACTTAAAAATTTAATTATTTGAATGAAAATTAATTTTTTTTAACTTCATATTTTCGGGTTGAAAATTCAACTGTTTGGTATAGAAAATTCAACGTTTTGCCTAGAAAATTCTTTTTTGTGTTGAAAACTAATTTTTTGACTTAAAATTTAACTATTTAATTGAAAATGTACTCTTTTTTTTGTTACAAATTCCACGGTTTTGTAAAAAATTCTGTTTTATAAATTGAAAATTATTGTGTTTCAGCGAAAACTTAACTATTCAATTTTTGGTTAAAAGGTTTTTGTAATGTTGAAAACTCATAATTTTATTTGAAAATTATTCAGTTTGGTTGGAAATAAACTTTTTTATAGAAATTTCATATTTTTATTTAAATTCAACAATTTGGACGAAAATTACATTTTTTGCTGTTGAAAATTTATATTTTCGCGTTGAAAATTTGACTGTTTTGTAAAAAAATTCGTATTGTTTTTCAATGAAAATTGAACTATTCCATTTTCTGTTAAAAAGTTCTATTTTTTAGTTTAAAATTTTAATTATTTGGTTAAAAATTAAATTTTTTGTTGAAAATTCTTCTTTTTGTCTTGAAAATTAAAAAATCTTGTAGAAATTTCAACACTTTGGTAGAAAATTCAACTTTTTTGTAGAAGATTCGTTTTGCGTGAAAAAATTATTTTTGTTGTAATGACAATTTAACTATTCCAATTTCCGGTTAAAAATTGATCTTTTTAGTATAAAAATTTACCTGTATTTTTGAAAATTTATGCAATTTTTTTGAGAAATCGTCTTTTTTAGTAGAAAATTAATCTTCTTGATAGAAAATATATCTTTTTGTTTCAAAATTGATGCATTTTATTGAGAAATCGTCTTTTATAGTAAAAAATTAATCTTTTTGATTGAAAATTCATCTTTTTTTTCAAATTCTACATTTTGTATGAATTTTTTTATTATTGACTGAAAAATATTTTTTTGTGGAGGATTCAAATATTTTGTTAAAGATTCATCTTTTTTTCTTCATTTCACCTGTTTTAGATTTAAGGTGAATATTTTTACCTGTTTTCCTGAATTTTCCTTGACCAATTTTTCATTTTTCCGGAATGTTATTAATTTTTCTTTCATCTTAAACTTCCAACCAAAGAAATTAATGTTCAACCAAAAAGATAAATTTTCAAACAATACGATTAATTTTCTGTCGAAAAATACGAATTTGAAACTAAATGACTGAAGACTGAAGACGAGTTTTCAATTAAAAAATATACATTTTTAAGTCCAAAGTGAAATAGTTATATTTTGAATTGAAAAAATCAATTCTCAATTACAAAAACTAATTTTAATAAATAAATTTTAAACTATAATAATGAATCTTTAATATTTAAAAATAAAATTTGAACTAAATAGTTGAATTTTTGACCAAAAAGATAAATTTTCAACCATAAAGATTAACTTTCTACCAAAAAAGATGAATTTTGAACTAAAAATGATAAAATTGAGGATGAAAAAAGAATTAAGATAAATATACGTAATATAAAAATTTTAATTTTAAATTTAGCTCCTCAATCTCAGGAAAGAGGGGCCTGATTTGAAGTGGATTTGGTCTCCAAATAAAAAATAAGAAATAAAAATTTGATTACAGCGCGATGACCTATGTGAACTATGTGGGCCTCTGCCTATTATTCCTGGATATCTGTGTCGGCCAGTATTCAGATTTTGACACGAAAACTCAAAGGCAAATGTGTCCAGGACTTTACCGAAAAATTTTTGATGATCATGCCCCATTAGGAAACAAAACAGGAGCAGTTTACACCGAAAAATTGGGTTTAAATAATATGAAGCAGTGTGTTGCTGATTGTTGCATTGAACCTCTATGCCATGTGGCTATGATGTTTAATAGCACCTGTTTTTTTGTACAATGCATGAATTCAAAAATGTGTACACCCTTGGAGCGACCCGAATTTAAGAACGATAATCCGCCGATTATGGTTCTCGTTAAGCCGGTCGAAGAAGATGAAGAGTGGGCTGATATTTTGCATCAAGTCGAAGATGTCGGGTGAGTAATGAATAATAAGGTTATCCCGTATCGCTTACTTGCATCCTATTAAAATGAGTAATTTTAGCTTTTCCGGTATCAGGTCTCAATATTTTTATTGTACGATGTTTTCAAACTGGGGTTTATATTCAAAATTCATTTTTTTTTGGCTCGAAAATGCAAGGGGTTTGTTGAAAATTAGAATTTTTGCCCTCAAAATTCAACAATTTTGTACAAAATTTAACTATGTGGATAAAAATTCCATTTTTGTTGTTGAAAATTCGACTGTTTGGCAAACAAATTCGTTTTACTGAATTGAAAATTATTGTTTAACGACAAATGCAAATTAGCTTTTCTTAATTGATTTTTTTTTAACGAAACCTGAACTATTTTATTTTTGGTTAAAAAATTAGCATTTTTAAACTGAAAATTCATTTATTTAGTTGGAAATTAATTTTTTTGTTGAAAATTTATCTTTTTGGGTTTAAAATTAAACTATTTGGTCGATAATTCAATTTTTTTTGTTGAATATTCATATTTTTGGCTTGAAAATGCAAAGGGTTTGTTGAAAATTCGACTTTTTGCCTGAAAATTCAACAGTTTTGTAGAAAATTCAACTATTTAGATGAAAATTCTATTTTTGTATTAAAAATTCGACTGTTTGGTAAAAAAATTCACTTTACTAAATTGAAAATTATTGTTTTTTGACAAATGCAAATTAGCTTTTCTTAATTGATTTTTTTTGACAAAACCTGAACTATTCTATTTTTGGTTAAAAATTTAGCATTTTTAAACTAAAAATGTATTTATTCAGTTGGAAATTAATTTTTTTTGTTAAAAATTTATCTTTTTGGGTTTAAAATTAAACTATTTGGTCGGAAATTTAATTTTTTTGTTGAATATTCATATTTCTGGCTTCAAAATGCAAAGGGTTTGTTAAAAATTCGGCTTTTTGCCTGAAAATTCAACAATTTTGTAGAAAATTCAACTATTTAGATGAACATTCCATTTTTATATTGAAAATTCGACTGTTTAGTAAAAAAATTCACTTTACTAAATTGAAAATTATTGTTTTTTAAAAAATGCAAATTAGCTTTTCCTAATTGATTTTTTCAAAACGAAACCTGAACTATTCTATTTTTGGTTAAAAATTTAGCATTTTTAAACTAAAAGTTTATTTATTTAGTTGGAAATTCATTTGTTTGTTAAAAATTGATCTTTTTGGGTTTAAAATTAAACTATTTGGTCGGAAATTCAATTTTTTTGTTGAATATTCATATTTTTGGCTTGAAAATGGAACGGTTTTGTTGAAAATTCGACTTTTTGCTCTGAAAATTCAACAATTTGGTAGAAAATTCAAATATTTGAATGAAAATTCCATTTTTTTTTATTGAAAATTTGACTGTTTCGTAAAAAAATTTGCTTTACTAAAGTGAAAATTATTATTTTTCAACAAATAAAAATTCGTTTTTTTAAATTGAAAATTGTTTTTGAACGAAACCTGAACTATTTTTCTTTTCTTTAAAATTTAGGTTTTTTTAAACCAAAAGTTTAGTTATTTAGTTGGAAATTAACTTTTATGTTGTAAATTATTGTTTTTCATCTAGGACTTAACCATTCCATGTTTAGTTAAAAAGTTGTATTTTTAGACTAAAAATTCAACTATATAGTTAAAAATTGACTTTTTTGTTGATAATTTATTTTTTTGTCTTGAATATTTAACTGTTTTGTTAAAAATTCATCTTTTTAACTTGAAAATTCAACAATTTGGTAGAAAATTCATCTACTTTGGCAAAAATTAAATTTTTGTTGTTGAAAATTCGACTTTTTGGTAAAAAAGTTCGCTTTTCTAAATTGAAAATCATTGAATTTCAACAAAAACTCAATTATTCCATTTTTGGTTAAAATTTTATATTTTTTAGATCAAATATTCATTTATTTAGTTGAAAATTCAACAATTTGTTAGAAAATTCAACTATTTGCATTAAAAATCAATGTTTTTGTTGAAAATTTATATTCTTGAGTTGAAAATTCGACTGCTTTGTAAAAAATCCGCTTTTTTAAATTGAAAATTATTGTTTTTTAACGGAAACTGAACTATTCCATTTTTGGTTCAAAAGTTATAATTTTTAATACTAAAAATAAACTTCAAATTTAGTTGAAAATGAACTTTTTTGTTAAAAAATCATATTTTTGGCTTGAAAATTCAACAATTTGTTGAAAAAATTTAACTTGGACAAAAATTCCTTTTTTTATGGAAAATTCATATTCTCGGTTTAAAAATTCGACCGTTTGGTAAAAAAATTCGCTTTTCTAAATTGAAAATTATTGTTTTTCAACAAATGAAAATTCGCTATTTTAAATTGAAATTTTTTTAAACAAATTCTGGACTATTTTTTTTGCTTAAAAAGTTAGGATTTTTCAAACTAAAAATTCAGTTATTTAGTTGGAAATTTACTTTTTTGTAGAAAATTCGTCTTTTTGGCTTGAAAATTCAACAATTTTGTTGAAAATTGAATTTTTTTTAATGTTTATATTTTTTGCCTTGAAAATTCAACAGTTTAATAAAAAAATTCGCTTTTCTAAGTTTAAAGTTATTATTTTTTATCGAGGATTTAACTGTTTCATGTTTGGTTTAAAAAGTGTATTTTTAGACTAAAAATTCAACTATTTAGTTAAAACTTGACTTTTTTGTTGAAAATTTATTTTTTGTCTTAAAAATTTAAGTGTTTTGTTAAAACCCTTTTCTTTTTGACTTGAAAATTCAACAATTTGGTAGAAAATCCATCTACTTGGGGAAAAATTAAATTCCTGTTGTTGAAAATTCATATTTTTGGGTTGAAAATTCGACTGTTTGGTAGAAAAATGTGATTTTCTAAATTTAAAATTTTTGTTTTTTCAACGAAAATTGATTTATTTTATTTTTATTTAAAATATTATATTTTTTAAATAAAAAATTAAACTATTTAGTTGAAAATTCATATTTTTGTCTTCAAAATTCAACAATTTGTTATAAAATTTAACTATTTGAACGAAAATTCATTTTTTTTTAATTCAACAATTTGTTAAAAATTTATATTTTCGGGTTGAAAGTTAGACTGTTTCGTAAAAAATTCGCTTTTTGAAAGTAAAAATTATTGTTTTTTAACATAAATTGAACTATTCTATTTTTGTTTAAAAGTTACTATTTTTCAGGCTGAAAATTCAAGTATTTAGTTGAAAATTTAACTGTTTTGTTGAAAATTCGTCTGTTGGCTTGAAAAATACAACAATTTGTTAAAATTTTTTTATGAAAAATTCATATTTTGGGGATAAAAATACGCCTGTTTTGTAAAAAGTTCGCTTTTTTGAAATTGAAACTTATTGTTTTTTAACGAAAACTGAAGTGTTTGATTTTTTGTTAAAAAGGTATCATTTTTTGGACTAAAAATTTAAGTATTTAGTTGAAAATTAACGTTTGTGTTAAAAATTCGTATTTTTGGTTAGAAAATTTTTCGTTAGAAAATTTAACTATTTGGATAAGAATTTAATTTATTTTGTTAAAAATTTATATTTTTCGGGTTGAAAATTCGAATGTTTTATCAAAAATTTTTTTCAAAATTGAAAATTATTGTTTTTTAACAAAAACTGAACCATTCCATTTTTGGTTAATAACTTATATTTTTCAGACTAAAAATTCAAGTATTTAGTTGAAAATTAACTTTTTTGGTGAAAATTCATATTTTTCTCTTGAAAATGCAACTGGTTTGTTGAAAATTCATATTTTTGGCTTGAAAATTAAACAATTTGATAGATAATTCAACTATTTGGTAAAAAATTCAATTTTTTTTACGAAAAGTAAAATTTGTTGTCTTGAAAATTCAACAGTTTGGTGAGAAATTCGTTTTTATCAATTGAAAATGATTTTTTTTTCAAGGAAAACTTAACTATTCCATTTTTTGTTAAAAAGTTATATTTTTTAGACTAAAAATTCAACTGCTTAGTTGAAAATTATCTTTCTTGTTGAAAATTCATATTTTTGGTTTGAAAATTCATCTTTTGGCTTAAAAATTTAATTATTTGGATAAAAATTTAATTTTTTTGGTTGAAAATTTGACTGTTTTGTAGAAAAAATTGGCTTCTCTAAATTGAAAATTATTGTTTTTAACGAAAACTGAATTATTCCGTTTCTGGTTAAAAATGTATCATTATTTAGACTGAAAATTCAACTATTTAGTTGAAAATCAACTTTTTTATTGAACATTAATATTTTTGGCTTAAAAATTTAACTGTTTTGTAGAAAATTCAACTATTTGGTCGAAAATTCAATTTTTTTTGTTGAAAATTCGACTGTTGTATAAAAAATTTGCTTTTTGAAATTGAAAATAATTGTTTTTTAACGAAAACTGAACTATTCCATTTTCGGTTAAAAGTTTAGTATTTTTTATATTAAAAATTCAAGTATTTAGTTGGAAATTAACTGTTTTGTAGAAAATTCGTCTTTTGTCTTAAAAATTCAACTATTTGGACGAAAATTTAATTTTTTTGTTGAAAATTCATGTTTTGTTGAAAATTCTTGTTTTTGGGTTGAAAAGTTGACTGTTTTGTAAAAAATTCACTTTTTGGATTAAAAAAAAAAATTAACAAACACTGAAGCATTCCATTTCTGGTCAAAAAATTATCATTTTTTAAACTAAATATTCAACTGTTCAGTTGAAAATTCAACTGTTTTGTTGAAAATTCGACTCGTAGTCTTTTAATTTGTCTTTTAATTTTGCTTTTCCGATACGAGGTCTAAATAATTTTATTGTACGATATTTTGAAACTGGGGTTTATATTCAAAGCTCATATTCTTGGCTTCGAAATTCAACTGTCTTGTAGCAAATTCGTCTTTTGGCTTAAAAATTCTATAGTTTGTAAGAAACTATTTGCACGAAAATTCAATTTTTGTTGTTGAAAATTCACATTTTCGGATTAAAAATACGACTGTTTTGTAAAAAATTCGCTTTTCTAAATTGAAAATGATTGTTTTTCAACGAAAACCTTACTATTCCATTTTTGGTTAAAAAGTTATATTTTTTAGACTAAAAATTCAACTATTTAGTTCAAAATTAATTTTTTGTTGAAAATTCATATTTTGGCTTGAAAATTCAACTGTATTGTAGAAAATTGATCCTCTGTCTTGAAAATTCGACCATTTGTTAGAAACTTCAACTATTTGTACGAAAACTAAATTTTTGGTTGTTTAAAATTCGACTGTTTTGTACAAAATTCGCTTTTATAAATTGAAAATTATCTTTTTTCAACTAAAACTTAACTATTCCATTGTGCAACTATTTGGTTGAAAATTCATATTTCTTGTTTGAAAGTCAACTTTTTTTCGTTGAAAATTTTACCATCCTTTGAAGCATTTACCTTTCCAGTATGAAAATTCAATTATTTGGTTAAAAAATTAACTCTCTAATTGAAAATTCATCTTTTTTTTTTAAATTAACTATTTTGTTGAAAATTTAACTATTTTGATAAAAAGTTATCGTGTTTGATCGAAAATTTAACTGTTTTATAAAACATTCGTCTTAATTTTATAGAAAATTCATCGATAAGAAATTCAATTTTTCGGGTTGAAAATTTACCTGTATTCCAGAAAATGGGTCTTTTGGCTTAAAAATTCATATTTGTTTTTAAATAAAACTTCTTAATGAAAAGTCAACTATTTTTTGTTGAAAATTTTACTACCTTCTAAAGAATTCGTCTTTTTGGTATGAAAATTCAACTATTTGGTTCAAAAATCAACTTTCTGGTTGAAAATTTAGTTGTTTTTTTAAAGAAGTCGTCTTTTTGTTATGAAAATTAACCTATTTGTTTTAAAATACATCTTTCTCTTTTAATAGTGAATTTTTTTATTGAACATTCAACTTTTCTGGGTGAATATTAAACTATATTCTAAAAAAATTAGTCTTTTTGGCTTGAAAATTTATGTCTTTTGTTTGATAAAAAACTTTTTATTGAAAATTCAACTTTTCTGGATGAAAATTTAACAGTTTTCTAGAAAATTCGTCTTTTTGGAACTTTTTTGTTGAAATACAACTTCTCTGGTAAAAAGTTTAATTGTTTTCTAAAGAAGTCGTCTTTTTGTCATGAAAATTCAACTATTTTGTTTAAAATTAATCTTTCTTGTTTGAAAAAGAACTTTCCTGGTTGAAAATCTAACAGTTTTCTAGAAAATTAGTCTTTTTGGAACTTTTTTGTTGAAAATTAAACTTTTCTGGTAGAAAGTTTAATTGTTTTCTAAAGAAGTCGTCTTTTTGTCGTGAACATTAAACTATTTCGTTTAAAATTTACCTTTCTTGTTTGAAAAAGAACTTTTTTGTTAAAAATTCAACTTTTCGGGCTGAAAATTTAACAGTTTTCTAGAAAATTAGTCTTTTTGGAACTTTTTTGTTGAAACTTCAACTTTTCTGGTAGAAAGTTTAATTGTTTTCTAAAGAAGCCGTCTTTTTTTTGCCATGAAAATTCCACTATTTCGTTTAAAATTCATCTTTCTTGTTGGAAAAAGAACTTTTTTGTTGATTATTCAACTTTTCTGATTGAAAATTTTATTGTTTTCTAAAAAAGTCGTCTTTTTGTAATGAAAATTCAACTATGTGGTTTAAAATTCATCTTTATTGTTTGCAGAAGAACTTTTTTATTGAACAATGAACTTTTCTGGTTGAAAATTTAACTGTATTCTAGAAAATCATTCTTTTTGGTTAAAAAATTTTCTTGGTTAAAAATGCAACTGCTTGGTTGAAAATTCGTTTCTTTTGGTTTAAAATCTAATTATTTTGTTAAGAAAACGTTTCTTTTTGTTGAAAATTAATTTTTTTTACTTATATTTTAACTATTTGAAGTCTATGAAATTCGTCTTTTTGGTTGATTTCAACTGTTTTTGATTTAAAATTAAAATATTTTTTAGTTGAAAACCCAAGTATTATATTTTAAGTTGTAAATTCATCTTTTTGTGTTGTAAATTAAACTACATGGTTTAAAGTTAAACTAATTTTTTTTTAATTCCTTTTTTTTTATTATTCATCATTTTAGTTGAAATTTATCTCTTTGATGAAAATTCTTATATTTGGTTAAAAATTAACCTTCGCTCTAGTTTTACTGATAATGCAACTATTTAAATTGTTGAAAATCCGTCTTTGTTGGAGTGAATTCTACTGTTTTTGATTTTTAAATAAAAATTTTTTTGGGTTGGAATATCAATTACGTATAATATTTATCGTTGAAAATTAATTTTATTGGTTGAACAATTGAACTATTTGTTGAAAATTCATTTTTTGGTTGAAGATTCATCTCTTTGGTTGAAAATTCGTTTTTTTTGTTTTGTTTGAAAATTCATCTTTCCCGGTAGAAATCCCACAATTTTTTGTTAAAAATGCAGCTGTTTGACTAAAAGTTAATTTGTTTTTCTTCAGGATTCAACTATTTTGTTGAAATTTGTATTTTTTTTAGGTTAAAAATTAACTTTTCTGAATAAAAATTAAACTGTCTTCCACAAAATTCGTCTTTTTTTCTTGAAAAGTCAACTCTTTGGTTGAAGTTTAATCTTTGTTGCTTGAAAATTATATTATTTGGTTGGAAATTTAAATATCTTAATTAAAATTCAACTATTTTATTAAAAAGTCATGTTTTTTGTCGAAAATCCAACTGTTTTCTTAAACATTCGTTTCTTTTGGTAGAAAATCGTTTTTGGTAAAAAATTTAAATATTTTCTTAAAAATTTTTTGTTTTTGGTTGAATCCAACTGTTTTTTATTTTAAATTACAATATTTTTTGGTTCAAATACCAAGTATTTTATTTTTCGTTGAGAATTTATCTTTTTGAATTCAAAATTCATCTTTCTTCTTTAAAAGGGAACTTTTTCGTTAAAAATTAAAATTTTCTGATTGATCTCTGTTTAAAAAAATTAATTTCTACTATGTAAATATTATTTTGTCTAATTTTATTGTGCTGAAAAAATTCGAAGCTCAAAAATCCATGTCACTAGCGTAATTAAAAATTGGAAATCTGTAAAGTAATTTAGTTTCTTTTGCTTTCAGCTAAAAGATTATGTGACTTAAATGTTATTTAACTTCTTTTTTTTATTATTTATAACACATATTCTTTTAATTTTCTAGCTCTGATGTAGAAGATGGAAACTACGCACTATTGAGATCTAGTGGAGACAGGTGTGGTGGACCAGCGGATTGTAGAGAAAATGAAATCTGTATGAAACGAAATCTTAAAACAGATTTTGGATTGTGCCAATGCGCCCAAGGCTTCAGCAAAAATATCGCTGGTAAATTTCAAACCATGATACCGAAAATAACATGGTGGCCGTAGGTCAGAGAAAACCAGGAAATGACGGAAAAGTCAGGGAATTTTATACTTTGAAAAAAAAATCTTGCAAAAGTCAGGGTTTTTCTATAAGAGGCACTTTAAATAATTTTTACGATAAGAAAGTTAAAATTAAAATTTGAAATTGTTTTATTCTGTTTATAAAAGATTTTATTTGAAAATATTACAAGATTAAAATTCTAGTCTTTGAATATAAATAGTCAGGGAAAATTAATAATGGATCAGGGAAAAATTAGGGAATTTCGAAAATGAAGTTTGCGGCCACCCTGGTATAATATTCTTGCTAGAAATTTGGTTTCCTTATGTTCATATTTCTTTTTTTTGCAGTTTCTTCCTCTGACGATTATATTTTTAGATAAAAATTTTATATTTGGTTGTGAATTTATTAGTTTTGTTGAAAATTCGTATTTCTTGTTTGGAAATACAACAATTTTGTTTGAAAGTCATCCTTTGTGGTTGAAAATTCAACTGTTTTTGAAAATTATTTTTTTGTTGTTGAAAATTTTAATATTTTGGCAGACAATTAACTCTTATTAAAAATTTATGTTTTGGTGCTAAAAACTCAATTGAAATCTTGCTTGGTGGAAAATTAACTATTTTTTTAAAATTCATCAATTTTTTTTTGAAGATTAATAATTTTAGTTGAAAATTAATTTTTTAAATTGGAAGTTTAAATTCCTATCAAAGATTCATCATTTTAGTTGAAAATATATTTCTTTGATTGAAAATGAAACTATTTTGTTAAAGATTGATCTTCTTGAATTGAAATTTCA
>JAUELO010380570.1:0-14494 GCA_032357855.1 Amphibolips quercusostensackenii | reverse complement strand
ATATAGCTTGATTGTACTGATTACTTTTCACTTGGCGAATTTTTTCTATTGTAGATGTTTTTGGTAACATTCAATGTTTATTTCAAAACAATTATAAAAAGGACACATTTTTTTTAACTTACCATGATCGTTAAGCTTTTAAAATTTTGTTTTGAATCCGTTAGTGGCAAAGTTCAATTTTTTCTTAATTCTTACCTAATAACATTCTTTTGAATTATGGTCTGTACATCAAAGTGTACCAACTACCACCTTACATATCCAGGGCCGGTTTAAACCGAGCGCGGAGGCGTGCATGGAACCCTGGCACCAGTCATTGCGAAGCGCTTTGAAACCATCAGCAAAATCACTGAAAATCATTGGTGTAAAATTTTTTAAATCTTATTTTGAGAAATGGAAATTTCCTTTGTGCCTTTATTTGTTTTCGTGTCTCAAAAATGTTGTCATTAAAAACCATACACGAATTTCGCGTACTTTCAAAGAATCGGCATTTTACAGTGCTGTAAAGACTTATGGAAAGACATATTTTTTACCAGTAATGACCGTAGCAGGGCGGAAATTATTGGTTTGAGTTGTGTACCCTTATCACTACGAGAGGCATGTCACGATGAAGTAGATAGTAAAAGAGTGGCCCATGGAAGGCCTTATTCATTTTCTGCATTTAGAATTGATACTTACAATTTAGAAAAATCTATTTCATTGTTTCTTACTAGGTACATAGGTTATAGATTAATATTTAACAACTTTTATTTCTGTTAAAGATTTGCGCTAGAACAGTTCATAAGAGCTCTTTAATGTTATTAATATATGGAAAGAGCAGCTTTAGGTGCAGTGATGGGCCTGAAAGTTTTAAATTGGTACATGAGTGCATTTGTTTCTGAAACAAAATAAAAAATCTAAAAATTACAGATTATAAAGCTACCTTGAAATAACACTAGAATGAAGAAAGCAGTTGTACAACCATTAATATAAATAACAAACTTCAAATGATTATGTATTAGTCATTTTGTTCGACAACCTTTTCCCGTCTTTCGGTCAGCTGCATTATCCTGGTTCACAGAAGGCTTGGTTTTTGAGGCAAAAAACTGAGTCAATTAATTTTTAATACTTTTTGGCATTTGACCAAAGATGTATAGGGTCTGACCCCATACATATTTGGTTACATGACAAAAAGTATCGGATTTGAATTGGAAAGTGTTGTCTCATGCTCTTTATATTCCTAACCTGGCACCATTCAATTATTATCCACTTCGTACTCCTTCAAATCATTCAAATGAAAAACCATTTAATTCAGAAGAGGATATCAAAAATGATTTATCTAGTTTTTTCCCTCTAAATCTGAGCCTTTTTCAAACAAGGCATTGCATTATGCCAATACATTATTTAATAAAGTTTGTTATTTGTATTGATCAAATCACTTTAAAAATCTTATGAAAAGACGTCATTACTTTCCGAACGACCTAAAATACACATGATTATCACACATGTTTGTAGAACGCTCTCTTTATTTTAATGTTTTTTTTTGGTTGTTTAAAAATGTGTAATTTTAAGATTGCTTATTTCATTTTTTGAAAAAATTTACTTATATATAAACCATGGTAACCTTCCTGACAATCCCACCTAAGCTATTATGACCCGGCTCCAGGATTTGGTTGATTATATGCACTTAGTTCATAAATAAAAAGAATCAAACTTTGATCTAAAATAACATGGCTATACATATGCATACATATATATGTAGAAATGAGGATTATTACATAAATAGTAATTTTCAATATAAACCGCATTTAATAATAAAGCTTGAATTACTTACACTAGCGTCATATGGTGTCGTCGTGCTGAATTAGCTCTATATATTGCAGAATGTTTTGCGTCATTGATGTTCTTGGTGTATTTTCACTTCTTTTTAAAATAATTTTTTAATTAAAAAAATAAGGTTTAAAAGTTATAAGAATATCTAATATTTAATACAATATAATACATATAATTGTTTTTGATATTAGAAATGGTAACTCAATTATGCAAATTGCATAGTGTTGCTGACAAGAAGCAAGGAGGCCTAAAAGAAGATGATAAAGAGGTTAAAAGGATACCTGGATAAGAATAGGTTGAAGCTAAATGCGAAAAAGTTTAAGGTCATCGTGTTCAGAAAAGAAAGCGGAGGGGATAAGAGAGACGAGTAGAAGTGGAAGGAAAGGCGGTGCAGGAGGTGAAAGAATTTCGGTACCTAGGCTTCTTGTTTTTGAGAAATTAGAAAGTAGATAATCACATTAAAGTGAGAGTAAGGAGAGGCAAGTGAGGTGATGTGGCAGGTGTGGGGGTTGAGAAAAGAATTATTCGCAGATGATTTTGAAAGAAGAATGAAATTGTTTGACTTACTTGTAATAAGGGTGCTATTGTATAGAGTAGAGGTGTGATGTTGAAAAGAAAGTAAGGAGTTCAATAGGAAACAGGAAAGATATAGGGAGCCGAACTTGTACATATGCGAAAAAATTTTTTGAAGAGGAGGAAAGTAAGCTGGTTAGGAAGTATTGGTGAAAGAAGAAAAACATAAGAGGGGGGTGAGAAGAGGGAGGTTAAAAGAGAAAGGTTGTTTAAAAAAAATGGACTGCGGATTGGTGAAGTGAGAAGGATGCACGAGAAAGTAAGGAAGGTATATGAGATGGTTGAGAAAAACTGCATGGAGAAAAGAAAGCACCAGGGGAGAAGAGAATGGGAGAGTCAAAGTTTAATGAAAACTATGGGCGGATTGTGCCAAGAAAAAGAGCACAATATTTGTATGAGAAAGGAGAGTAAGAAAGTCAGGAGCTTATAGCGGGTGAGATGGAGAAAAAAAAGAAGGAAGGAGGAAGAGGAATGGAGAAGAGAACATTGTAAATAGAAGAGGAAGTAAATATAAGTAAACTGTGAATATTGTAAATAGTAGATAAGTATTAGGTATAAGCCTTAAAGGTAGAGTTTGGTAATGCGAAGAAAAACGAAAAAGTAGGTATATGCGTGCGAAGCGTGGCGAAGCAAGAAAGGCAAGGCGATAAATAGAAAAATAACTACAATAAGTTTTTATTTTTTTCTAGATTTTTATCTAACTCATTAATGTTAAAAATTTTGTACAACTTTGTTCAATGTAGTGTATTTTTTTGTAGATTGAATCACTGTAGTATTTTATGATACAAATTATTCTTTTTGCTTGGAGTGTGCATGCATTCGCAGTTATAACTTGACTGTGATTCAATTAAAAATTAATTTTGTTTTTCATCTAATTAGAAACAATTATGAATGTTCATACTCTCGTCTTCTCCTTGACGCTTATCTTCAATTCTATTAGTTAATATAATAATAAAACATGTCTATAATCCCAGGTATATTTTTCTAACCTACACACAAATCACAATTTTTGCAATTTAATCTGCATTCGAACTCATTTTATATTTTCTTTTAAGCTTTATTTGAATTTGTCCGAAATCAAACAAATTCTTTTGTGATATGAGGTCAAACAAATATTTGTTTGACTTAAAAAAATATTATTTTGATTTAATCAAAATTTATTTAATTCGAACACGGCACCGTTTAACTCCAACAAATTTTATTCAAGTCAAACTATTCTTATTCTTGATATAGGGTTAAACAAATATTTGTTTAATTCAAAAATTTTTCTGAGTGTGATTCTTATAAGACACCTGAATTTTTAAGTTGTTTAAAGTGACAAAACTATAAACATATACATATATCTTATAGTCATTATATCATAGATAAGAGGTGTCAAGTTTGTGGTTTTAACATATTTACATTTCGTAAGAGATATTTCAAAAGCAAAAATATACACAGGCAATAAATTCGTTAAAAACGAAAGCACAATTTACAGAATGTTTTAGGTTATGTAAATCTGGTGTTTTAATTGTAAATTTACACAGCTTCTATCAAGACGGTCTTTTTTACAAGTTTCCGAAAAAGAGAGACTTAAGAATTTATAAAAGGTTAAAGCTTAAAAAATCATAAGACGCTAACTCTCATAATGTAATTACCCGTTACATGTAACATTCTGATCTGACTTGGAAGTACAAACAATAATATATTTTAGGTTTACATTTTTTGACATAAACTAATCGTGTGGCGAATCGCGATTTAAACATGTTCCAAACAAATCACTTGGAAATTCTTTTTTATTGGATTATGGGAGCTTAACGGAGTTTCATGAGATAATTCTGGGGTCAATTCAAAAGCTTCGCCGCTTTGAATGTTTATGCCCACCCGCTTTCTATTATTATTATATATTCCACGCAAATATGAAGAATGTTCTATTATTGCAACGATAACACTAGTGAGTGTTGTCAAAACATATCGTTCTTCAGTTGCCAGGGGCCTGAAGTCATTAGGTCTACGTCCGCGCAACTTGAGTGGTTTATCGCCAGAAAAAGTATATTTTTGAATTTTGAATTGCCGGTGCGGATTGGTATTGGGAATTAGCCGAAGAAGTCCAGCTTTTTCCCGGTCATATCCAAGTATGAGTAATGAACGATGCCTAGTAGGGGCAGACATGTTATAAGGAGATCTGGACCTGGCACGAAGAATATCATCTGCAGGTGGAAGAGACCTTTCAGGAGAATGTTGTCTGTCAGGAGAATAAGAAGGTGCGTTGCGAGGAACAACAGGAATCGGGGCACCATTAGGTAAACACTCGAACGCTGAACTGAAATCTGTAACAAGAAACAGAGGATTCATTTTTTCCGAGAGTAGACACTCCTATGTTGATATAACGTGAACCTCTTGCGACAATATTTCAAGGCAAGATAAGGGACATTAAAGGATTCAATTAGTATCCAAATCAAAAGTGATCTACAGAAATTTATTCTTTTTTACAAATATTTTAATATGGCTAACTGGAGACAAAAAGCTACGATAAATACTTAAAAATTAACGAAAAAAAACTTTAAAAAACTTTTAAAATAACCTTACTAGTGTCATACTTACTAAATTCTTGTAATCAGTGAGTCAAAATATGTGGGTATACCTAGTTTAAAATCTATCGGAGGTAAGTACTTTTCGGAACTGCATCCTTATAATCTATAAGAAGACAATATCTTGCGAAGGTGCAAACTCACCTAGAGGTGTTGACAGCTTTAACTCGAAGATGCTGAAGGCGAATCAATCAAACATAGTGCAAGCTCTCTCTGAAGGCGACAGCTTCTTTAAGAAGACAAAACACCATCGTTTCGCAGGCAGAGCTCCAGAGCCATCACGTGAACCCGAGTTCATAAAGCAGATCATCAGAATGATGATGCCAAAGGATATTGCCGAAGCATAGTGCCGAGATTTTGGCTGCTGGGTCAACCAAAATCAATCTAAACTGCTACTTCTTCAAAGGTGTAACTATGGCTCACATCTAGATAATACTTAGCTCTGTGGATGGTAGCCTGCTCAATCAGAGACGAATATGAGGCAAGAATAAGAAGCTAGGGGTAGAAGCTGCAGAGGCTAGTACTCCTGGACAAGAGACAGGGTCCTATCATTACTTATTTGACCTTAAGGTCTCTATGCATGATTGACAATGCAGAAAAAGCCCTCTCGAGTATAGCAGTAATGTTGGTGGCGGGAGTGATACTCATTTACTTACTCAGATACCAGATAGACTACCAAATCCCTAAGCAAGGTGTCTCTGAAGGTCGAGAGGACGTCGTCAACAACATACTAGAAAAAGTGTGTTTGAGAGTATTTAAAGTATACAAAATATAATTGGTAGATTTTGATTCACGCAAACGTTATCTGTGCTTGAATTTACATCACTCAGTGCAAAAAGTTGTTGCTGGGACTAATTATTCAGCTCTTATGAATCAAGTAGTGATATATGCACTAGTAGAGTGTGTCGGAGAGTAATTTAACCATTTAAGTACAATCATCGGTTGTTTTCAGGCCATGCTAACGCAAACTGAACCTGATGAAACCTCTTGTACAAAAAATACTTACTCGAACTAACTGATCAGCTCTGTTCAGCCACGTTGCCAAAAAAACACTACGGATGGGTGTTTGGAGGTTGGAGGATATCGCCTAGTGCAAAACTACTTATTAAAAATAATTCATCATGTCCCATCAACCACGTCGTCAAAAAGACACTAGTCTGCAGTTGCCTTCAGTGATGTTAGGAATTTTTGCCCATCTTTGACTGAAAAGAATTGACTAAGTTTTCTAACATTCCTTAATCTAAACTCAAATCAGCTTCACTACTAGAATATTTGTAGTTAAACGGTAGAATATTATACCTCAGTACATTGATAAGGCCTTACACTTTTTCGCTTTGTCGAAGTTTTTAGATATTTTTTTAAGTATATGAGGTAAATATTTCTTGCATGCCTAGATGCAAATTGAGAAAAGTGTTCCCGTAGGAGGTATTATCTCAAGATACTTTACCATCAGCACGCGGATCATTAATTTATTTAAAAGATTAGTTACTTTATTAGTTTTTAGGATTGTTTAAAATCTATGAAAGATTATGACATTCCTTTGGCGAAATTCAGGTAGGTTTTTTAGCGAAGTTTTGCCTTAGTGCATTAAGTAGTTAAAACTCATACGGGCCAAACCAAATTTTTAGATTTTCTCAAGTATGTAAGGTAAAAATATTCCTCACACACTTAAATAAAAAATCAGACATTGGCCCCTGTAGATTCAATTTTCTTATGATGTTAGAGCACCCTGCTTTAGATCATTAGATTCATCAAAATATCAGTAGGGTCAACGACTTTCTTGATTCAAGAAATTTTTAATTTTCTCGAATGAGATTTTAAGCACGGTTGTGTGCGTGTGCAGTTAAAAAAAGAGTTTTGAGTATAGTCATTTTTTATTTTATCATCTTATTAAAAAATTGCGAAATGTCTGATCAGACTCGATAGCTTATCTTACATTCTGTTATTTATTACGCGGTTTAAGTCGTGAACTTGAAGCTGTAGGGGAAATAATGCCAACAGTCGCTATTCTTCACACACGCACACTGTTACGTAAGCCACCTGTGCACTAGGGTGAGCCAAAAAAAAACAAATTTCTTGCAATCGATTTACACATGCAAAATTGTTAGTTATTGAAAACCTGGATGTGATATAATTATTTTTCTAAATCGATTGATATCTCCTACCTCCTGAATTAAAAAATTGAAAATTAAATTTAAGCACGTTGTTAGAAGTGTCCCATATGTGCACGAGTATAATTTTAAGTGTACAATCTGGGCACGTCTACATTAAAGGATGCACAGCTGGAAATGTCCCAGCTGTGCAGGAGCACAGTTGGTAGAGTACCATATGTGCATTTCTTAATTTAAGTGTGCACAGTTTGGACGTTGCCATCTGTGCAAGTCTACTTTTAAACATACACAGGTAGGAGTGTCTTAAATATCCACGTGCACAGTTGGAGAAGTACCATTTGTGCACACTTACATTTAAACATGTACAGTTAAGAGTATCCCACATGTGAACGTGCATAGTTGGAAGGGCACAATCTGTGCTTGTCTACATTTTGAAATGCAAGGTTAGAAGTGTTCTATATATTCACGAGCACAGTTGGTAAGGTACCATATGTGTATGTCTAAATTTAAATATGCACAGTGAGAAGGGTATCATCTGTACACGTCTACATCAAAACGTGCATAGTTCAGACTACCTTAACTGTGCACACGCAGAGCTAGTAGGGTACCATCAGTTCACGTCTGAATTTTAACGATTTGCATATATCTTGAAAAAATACTTAATATTACAGATATATTACTATATTCACCAATATAATTAAGTATGATCGCCAAGGATAAGACAAGAGTATAAGCAATCATCTTTTTTTTCAAGTAGCGAAAGAGCTTTTTAAAGTATAAATGAAAAATTAAATTGACAGTGTAACTAACGAATATTTTAGTACTTTATTAGATTATATAATATGGTATAGTCGTTATCTTATTGACAATTCACGTCAAGTTTGTCCTTCTGAATATTTACAAGGCATTAGAGTCAGACTTATGGAAAAAAATATAGTTACTAAATTCCTTAAAACCGATATCACGATTTACACAATATTTTATAAAAAAAGGAATTTATATTTTAAATTTATGGTGTCTACCAGAACAGCTCAATTTAACCTTTAGACGACTAGAAAGCCGATATGTCGGTTCTGGAGAAAATTCAGTATTTTTCTGTGAGAAACAAGACCCACGGATTTTCGGGGTCCCTGATCACGAATCTGGAGTCGAATTTGAAAAATTCACATCAGAGAGTCCCCAACCCCCTCCTTCAAATTCCCAAATTTTTTGATATTCACGAAACTCGGTGAAAACATGACTTCGTGGGGTTTCGGGGTCGTCGATCACAAATCTGTAGTCAAATTTGAAAAAGTCACGTCAACCCCCGTCCTCCCTCAATACCCTAATTTTTCGATATTTCAAGAACGAGGCAAAAAAGGGACTTCATAGGTTTTTGGTGTCGATGATCACGAAGCTAGGGTCAGAATTATAAAAGAGAATCGAAAAAACTTAAAGCCGCATAAAACGAATGGTTTTTTTCAAAAAAGATTCGCAATGACAAGCTTAACACAAAACCATTTTTTTACCACTCTTACGATTTTGACAATATTTTCACGCCATCTCGCACGCTCGAGCGGTTATTTGACCTGGTTTTTCAATTTTATCTTTTTTGGTAGAAAATTAATTTTCTTGGATTATATTCATCATTTTGGTTGCTAATTGATTTTTTTACTAATAATTTTATTATTCCACTATCAGTAGAAGACTTATATTTTTTTGTTGAAAATTCAACTACTTGTTCTAAAAATCATATACTTTATAAATAATTTGTCTTTTTTTGGTAAAAAATTCATTTATTTGGTTCAAAACTTAACTATTTTCGTACAAATTTATGTATTTTGTTAAAAAATTCGTCTTTTTGTAGAAATTTAATCCTTTTCGTTGAAAATTTATCTTCTTCGTTAAGAATTTAAATGTTTAGTTAAAAATTTCTTTTTGTGGCTGACAATTCATAGGCTTAGTTGAAAACTGATTTCTTTGGTTAAAAATCATCTATTTTGCTGAAAAATGTTTTTTTTTTCATTAAAAATCATTGTTTCACCTGAAAACATACCTGTTCAATTTTTGCTTGAAAATTGATCTTTTTAAATTAAAATTTCGTGTATTTTGATACAAAGTTGTCTTCTTTGTTGGAAAATAAACCTTACTGGTTAAAGATTTCTCTTTTTGTTTGAAATTTTTTTTTCTTGCATTTTATCAAAAATTTGTCTTTCATGGAAGAAGATTAATCTTCTGCCTCCCGAATTCACCAAAATTATCTTTGTTCAAAAAACTAATTTTTGATTAAAAATTTATTTAATTTTTTGAATATTTGTTTTTTGTTTTTTGGAATGCAAGAATAACTGACTAGCACTTAAAATATTTCTCTTATCTTTTGAAACTAAATAGCTTACACTTTAGCTTTGCTTCATGAACAACCTATAAGCCTTTGCTAATTATTTAGATAAAAAAGCTATTTTTCATTTATCCTATCCCATCGGATAGTAAACTCCGCCATTGCGTGGAGGATCAACCTTATCATAAAAAAACTACAATTTTTTATCGTTCAGTGACATCTTTACTGGTTTTTTAAAAATATCGGATTTGATTGACACAAATGTTAAAATTATTTAGATTTTTTCATATTGGCATTAGGGTCAGAACTACTTTCCAAATAAAAAAAGGCATGAAACAAACTTTTAGAAAAAAAATAACGTGAGTCTCATATGGGTCCCTGTTCACGCAAGGATTCAGGGATTCGGGCACAGCAACGGTAATACTAAAAGCAAACCCAGGATTGACTTCAGGATAGTGGTTTAGATGCTTACAAGGCTCACTATAAGATTTAACCTTGAGAAAAAATGCTGAAAATGCGCAGGATTGGAAAAACTTCCCCGCTTGTCTTATACCAGTGCCAGTGCCCGGAATCAGCTAGGCTCAGTTAACAAACCTTTGGGACATATTTTATGTAACCCGAGGAAAACATAACGCGATAAGTGGTTGTTTAGTGTATTAGTCGTTTAGTTTGACCAATATTAACGACTTTACAATTTTGGCGGTTGGCTCGGACAGCCCTGCTACAATCGGAGTACTAATCAAAGACCTAAACTTCATTTGCGCACTGCATTTCTTTATCACTATCAATTTATCATTCTGCAAATTATTTGCATTCTACAGTTGAGCGACGGCACAATAAATATTCTTTGCCTTGCTTCATTGAAGTCAACTGGGCATAAATCAGATTTTTGTAGACTACAAAACTCTGCTGTACCTTTTTTGTCCAAGAGAGCTATTCTCAGACATTTTTCTATGTTTGAATAGCCAGGATGACATAAGGCAGCCTTACATTACGCCCTGATTAATATTTAATTAGTAATTTAGTTGTCAATTTAAGTCTCAATTTCAATTTTTTTTTCTATGATCTATCTAAAACTCAATATCTGATCTGCACAGATCTTCGTGGCATAGGCCCTCAGTCCACGGTACTTAGTATTCTGGTAGCTCTAAAATTAGTACAGTCGCCTTTATGATCCTTTCTCTTGTAGAGTGCAACAATAATTGTCTCTTTAAGATCATTTGGAGCTTTCATATTCTTAGCACAAATATTTACCAACTCATTTAGCTACTCAAAAAATACTTATTGTTGCTCTTAAGCATTTCAGTGGTGATACCATCCATGGCAGAAGCCTTATCGTTCTTTAGATTTTTAATTTGAAACTTCATGTCAAATACATTAATTGCTATTTATTTCCCTGAAAAGAAATTTTCTAACTCAAACTCTTTTGCGTAACAGGTTTCACGCTCCATTACTTCACTTTCATACAATTTCTTGAAAAAGGCACTCACACAGTCTTTCACTTTTTCGGTATCTTCACAATTCCCCCTTTAGTATACTCAACTCCGACTATTTTAGTGCAACTTCTTTTTTTTATAATCTTCTCAAACTATTTTCAAAATATTTTTTTATTTTCTTCAGAATTATTACCTTTTATATTTTATCTCTTGCTTTGATTATCGTAGATGAAACTGTTAATTGCCATTAGGTCAGGATGCAGGTCTCCCCACGAGTGTTGTTTCTGTCCCGACCAAACACGCGATCGATTTATATTTTTTCAGGCTTGTATATTTGCATCTGTTTTGGTAATGCATAATTTTTATAGTACCTTTTTTATAAGCTTTTGAGATTTTTTTACAAGGTCAATATGCCACGGAGACTTAGGTCTCGTGATTTTAAATTTTTAGGGCGTGCGAAATGTCTCAATTGAATTCAAGACTAATTCAGAGAAAATGAGTACTCTGTCGTTTACTGTGCCTCCATTGAAAACGCTTGCCATTTTACTACCTCTCCTGCGATGTCAAACTCACTTTGGTACTTCTTCACTCACAAGGATTAAATCTAAGATCAATAAAGACCTATCTGTTTTGCCTGTATGTTCGCTAAAAATTTAGCGGAGAGCGAAAGAGCGTGATAAACTGTTTAGATTAGACGAGGCCTGTTGATCAGTGTCAGCTACATTTATATTAAAGTTGCCACTGAGCATAGTATACTATTAGAAAGGCTATCAATTCTGGCCAACGCTTCTTCCAGTTTATCGTCTAGTTGGAGTTTGATTTAGGGTTTCTGTGGAGCACGACGATAGCCAGTTACATTTTTTTAAAGATGCAACTTTACAAGGCAGATAGCCGAGGGAACAGTATCTTTAGGATCGTTCGCGATTAGCGTAGAATGTTCGATTAAAAAGACAAAGCGTGGGTGATCACGGATGTATGTAAGTACTCTACTGCCTTTCCAAGCCATGAAGCTTGTAAGATTGGCCCGAATCATATTGAAATCGCTGATAGCAACATCCGAGATAGACGAAGTGTTTGATGTTGACAAATTTACTATCGTAAATGGAGACTCATTCTGTCTAAGATTCTGAAGGCAAAGCTGGCTTGTCGATGCGGCAATTGGAGAATATGGCAGTTAATAATCTAGTTGCAGAGACTGGTTCTGAATCAAAATTTTGCTGGTACTGGGATCCGGAGCAGTCGAGACTGTGCGTCGAATAAAAGTAAAAAAGGCTTTATCAAGATAAAAATCATCTAGAATTTTTAGTGAGATTGAGAATTCAACCGAAATATTTCTAATTTATGCAAACTTATTTTTGCTCTACGCTTAATTGAGGTACTTTCCAGCGGCTACCTATTCTTTGACTGCCTATAGACGGGGAAAGAGATCTTGCGGTTGACTAGGATTAACTCGCGCTGCACCAATTGTTAATTTTAGGTCAATTACCTGCTACTTATGCGACTTTTTGTTCTTGATCTTGGAAATAACTAATTCGTCTCTTCGTTTCAGATGCATGAATCTTATGATGATTAGACTAAGATGGTCTTTATTGGCTGCTAAATCTCTGAACATGTCTTTAATGTTAGATATATTATCTTTTAATTTGATAGTCTTGTATTTTGACTCAAAAACATTTACAAGATTCTCCAAAGGAGAGGACGACAATCCTGTGATAATAACTTCTCTGTCCTGGCTGGCCTCCTATAGGCATTTTATGCGCTTTTAAGAACTACTTCCTAAGGTCGACCAGCTATCCTTACGATTATTTATATCCTTGGATAACTAAACACCCGCCGTCAAAAAAACCGAGATTTTATCCTTAATTATCTTAAACTGTATCAGTAGGCTGGCATTCTGCTTAGTCATTTTCTTTACGTCACCTGTCAGCGAGTCGTTCTTAGTTTTGAGTTTAGCGACTAAGTGGTCACAGCTGTCAATTGTGGCCCTGCAGGACTGGATTTCTTCGTTGATTTTCGAGTCATTTGCCCGTAATTTTTCCACCTTTTAAAAAAAGTGCACAATTTAAAAAACATTTAAGATTTGAGAGATTTCGTAGAGACGAGAAAAGTCTTGTCAATTCAAAAAGGCGTGGACGGTACAGGAAATCCATAGGAAGGACAATATCATGGGCAAAAAGCTAATGCTTATTCGAGAGAAAGCAGTAAAGATAAAGCAGAAGAATGGTCCACTTTACTCCAATCCAATCAAAATGTGATAAATCATATAAGATTATGAAAAAGTAAGAAGTACCACAGTATTTAGAAAGGGATGTGGAGATAAAACATGGCCCAGAATAACAAAGTTAAGATTTAGAAACGAGGTAGGGAAAGGGATGTATTTGAACGAGAAAGAGACCAGAGAGTGCATTATATGTGAATGGGAGGAGAAAACAAGGAATCATTTATGGAAAAAATATATAAGAAAAAAATTAAAGATGAATAAAGCTGGAAAGAGAATGTGGTAAAGATTCTAGGGGAGGATGGACATTCAATTATGAAAAAATTAAAAGTAAAAGAAAAAGAAAACGGAATTGGTCTAGATTAAAAGCATGAAGATCTGTAATTAATGGTTATAAAATGGTATGAATAGATTATGATGCGAATCCGCTCCCGCTAGCTCTCTCGCTTTCGATCACTCGCTCACTCGTTCAAAAGTGCGTCAAAAATGCTACTGTCTTTAATGTTAATATAATGATCTAGATATTAGAACTGATTCAAATACTTGAACATATTCCCTAAACAGTAAGGATAAAATATGTTGGGGTCAGCATGAAAAGGGCCCTTATAGCCAGTATAAAGTTACGTAGAGGAGCATATGGCTAAAAAATTTCTCGTCATTCTGGCGTAAATCATGCTAGCGTTACATAAAATTAGTTTATTAGGTGAATAATAGTTACAACTCTTAATTTTACAAAAATTAAACACACCTCAACGCAACATAAATTTTTAGGCTTTTGAATAACTACAAATTTATACTGTTTTTGAAGAAAATTTATTATGTACAACAAAATTAAAATTTAAAACTTTGAGAATGAGAAGCAGCAAGCACAAGCCTGAGTTTAAAACAACTATGAGACAGTCTAAAAGCTGACAATTTTGACAGCAAATTTTTTTGCAATTTTACGATTACTTAATGCTGGTTGTTTACTATTGGAAAATGTAATTCTGAAAACAGTCCTCAAATATTTATAAATAATATAAGAGAACGCCTCATAATAATAAATATTGCCCATCTAACTTCAAGGTTTGATTCTAATGTGTAAACATATAAAAAAATGTTTCATTTAGGTGAAAAGTATAAATAATAAAAAAGCGACATTTTTTAAGGTTAATTATTAACTTTTTGCTCTCACGCATTAAATAATATAATATTTTAGTGAAGCTCAGTCAAGAAATGTATTATCTCTGCTGAAATTTTATATAAAAAAATAATAAACTGTGATCGTGGTTTATTTCCACGTCAGTAATGTCGGTTAACGTATACGTATATTTGATTAAGCGTATCTTATATATATATATATATATATATATATATATATATATATATGGGTGGGCGCCAGCCAGGCCCAAAATCAAAAATCTGTTAGAAGATTAGGGTGAATAAATTTCATCTCGGCCCGGCAAATCTTCACTCGTTAC
>JAUELO010380071.1:0-14495 GCA_032357855.1 Amphibolips quercusostensackenii | reverse complement strand
AAGAGAGATAAAGTTGAAATCATCAAAAGAGAAAAATCTGATAAAAGATCTGATTCTCGTGATAGGTTGCCTAGTAAAAGAGATAAAGATTCGGATTCGATACGTTCTAAGTCGCCATTGCGAGATCCTAGAAGAAGAAGTCCGCCCAGAAAGGATCGTGATAGAGAAATTGATGATCGAAGTAAAAGCAGAGGAATTAGTTATTATAATGACGGGAGGGACAAGGATAAAGAGAAGGGAAGATCAGAGAAAGAGTTTCGAGGATTGAAACCGATTTATAATGATAGTAGGAGACGTGCGAGTCCAATCACTGCTCGAGGAAAACCAAAAAGAGGTGCAAGTCCGTGGGAAGATGAAAGAAGTAGAAGTAGGAGTATCGATAATATTAGAAATCGTAGTTTTAGTAGAAGTCCGAGGAGAAGGGACGGCAGTCGAGAGAGGAATAAGAAGGATGACGATAAGTTTTCCAGAATGAACAAATTCGCTGATGATAGACGAGATAGAGCTAATCGAAGTCCAGCAAAAGGATACAAGGGTAATGTTTTCTCTTAGTTTAAATTTGCAGATTTTCAAGGCTCGGGTCGTGCAACTTTTTCGAAAAACCCGAATTTTTCTGATTTTTTAAAGAAAAATTGACCTAATGCACATTTTTTCGTTTTTCTAAGAAGTTATTCGATACTTGGATTCAGTTCTAATTAAATTTTAATTTACAACTAGAAGCAATTGTACCATTTTAACTGAGAACTTTAAAAATGGAATATTTTCTCATTGAAGCTTTATATTTAGGCACTTTTAAATTGACAAGACATAAGATTAATTTTTTACCAAACAAAAGAACAAATTTTCAAGAAAATACATGAGTTTTTTATCAAAAAATTGAAATTTTTCACTAAAAAATATCAATTTTAATCAAAAATCGAATAGTTGAATGTTTTTAATTAATAAAAATTAATTTTCATTTCAAAAATATTTACCAAAGTTATTAAATTTTCACCTAAAAAGTTGGATCTTTAATTTAAAAAGATAAGATTGCAGAAAAAATAAAATAGTTACATCTTCGGTCAAAAAATTGATTTTCAACAAAGAAAAATAGAAATTTAAATATATAGTTCTATTTTCAACCAAATTAATTAATTTTAACCTTAAATGAATAATCTTCAACCAAAAAAACTAATTTTTAACCAAAAAGATTAATTTTCTACCAGAAAAGAAGAATTTTCAAGCAAAATATATTTCTTTTCAACCGTTAAGTTGAATTTTTTAACTAAAAAAGATCAATTTTGACCAAAAATTGAATAGTTGCATTTTCAATTAATAAAAATTAATTTTCATTATAAAAGTATTTACCAAAGTTATTAAATTTTCAACCAAAAAGTTGAATCTTTAACTAAAAAAGATAAGTTTTCACGAAAAATGGAATAGTTTAATTTTCAGTCAAAAAACTGATTTTCAACAAAGATTAATAGAAATTTAACAGTATAGTTCAATTTTTAACCAAAGAAATTAATTTTTAACTAAAATTATGAATCTTTAACCAAAAAAACTAATTTTCAACCAAAAAGATTAATTTTCTACGAGAAAAGACGATATTTCAAACAAAATATATTTATTTTTAAACAAAAAATTTAATTTTTTAACTAAAAAAGATCAAATTTGACCAAAAATTTATTATTTGAATTTACAGTTAATAAAAATTAATTTTGATGAAAAAATATTCAACCAAATTATTAAATTTTTAACCAAAAAGTTGAATCTTTAACTAAAAAAGATAAGTTTTCAGAAAAAATGGAATAGTTACATTTTCCGTCAAAAAATTGATTTTCGACAAAGAAAAATGTATATTTAACTATCTGGTTCAATTTTTAACCAAACAATTTAATTTTTAACTAAATTTATGAATCTTCAACCAAAAAAATTAATTTTGAATAAAGAAGAATAATTTTCCAGCAGAAAATACGAATTTCAAACAGAATAGATCAATTTTAAGCAAATTTGTTAATTTTCAATAAAAATATATAAAATTAAAAAAAAACATTTTTAGCAAAATAGTTCTATTTTCAACCAAAAATATGAATTTTCTATATAAAAAAAAGAATGTCAAGTAGAATAGATAAATTTTAACAAAATAGTTGAATTTTCAACTAAAAAAGGTCGAATTCAACCAGAAATTCAAACACCAAAAAAAAAAATTTTTAAGTTGATTTTCAACCATAAAAATCGAAATGCAACAAAATAGTTCAATCATTAACTTAAGAAATGAATTTTTTAACTAAAATGATGAATCTTCAACAAACAAACAAAATCATTTTTAACAAAATAGCAGAATTTTCAATTATGAAGATTAATTTTCTGCTAGAAAAGGCGAATTTTCTACAAAAAGAAAGCGAATTTTCAAACAAAATATATTTATTTTCAAACAAAAATTGAATTATTTTAACTAAAAAAGATCAATTTCGGGCAAAAATTTAATATTTGAATTCACAGTTAATAAAAACTAATTTTTATAAAAAAATATTAAACAAAATTATTAAATTTTTAACTAAAAAGTTGAATTTTGAACTAAAAAAGGTAAGTTCTCAACAAAAATGGAATAGTTAAATTTTCAGTCAAAAAATTGATTTTTAACAAAGAAAAATAGAAATGTAACTATATAGTTCAATTTTTAACTAAATAAATTAATTTTAACCTTAAATGAATAATTTTCAACCAAAAAAACTAATTTTTAGCCAAGAAGATGAATTTTCTACCAGAAAAGACGAATTTCCAAGCAAAATATATTTATTTTCAACCGAAAAGGTAAATTTTTTAACTAAAAAAGATTAATTTTGACCAAAAATCGAATAGTTGAATTTTCAGTTAATGAAAAATTAATTTTTATTAAAAAAATATTCACCCAAGTTATTAAGTTTTTAACCTAAAAGTTGAATCCTTAACTAAAAAAGATAAGTTTTCAGAAAAAATGGAATACTTACATTCTCAGGCAAAAAATTGATTTTAAACAAAGAAAAATAGAAATTTAACTATATAGTTCAATTTCAAACTAAAAAATTAAATCTTCAACTAGAATTATAAATCTTCAACCAAAAAAATGAATTTTAAATAAATAAGATCAATTTTCTACCAGAAAAGACGAATTTTCAAACAAAATATATATTTATTTTCAACAAAAAAATATTTATTTTCAACCAAGAAATTGAATTGTTTAACTAAAAGAGAGCAATATTGACCAAAAATCGAATAGTTAAATTTTTAAGTTAATAAAAATTAATTTAATCAAAAGAATATTAACCAAAGTTATTACATTTTCAACCAAAAAGTTGAATCTTTAACTAAAAAAGATAAGTTTTCAGAAAAAATGGAGTAGTTACATTTTGAGTCAAAAAATTGATTTTAAACAAAGAAAAATATAAATTTAACTATATAGTTCAATTTTAAACCAAAAAATTTAATTTTTAACAAAAATTATGAATCCTATTTTATCCTATTTTAATCCTATTTTACATATTTTTCAATCTTTGAAAATGTTACAACATTTTTGAGATTTCTTCATAACCTATGATTCAGTTTTAAAATGATTATAATTTTTCCTAAAAGTAATAAATTATATAAAATAAAATAAATTGCTTTAAAACTTTTCAAATAATGTATTAAAAATTTTATAATTGTTTTCAAATATTGAAAACACTTTAATGAAGTGAAATTTTAAAATAAACAATCATTTTTAATTTTTCTAGTAATATTAATTTATTTTTAATGTTATTAAAAAAAATAATAAAGGACTATTATTTTTATTAATATTTTTTAAAATATTAAATAGCGTACATATTGATAGAATTTTTTCAAATTTTTGTAAGTTTTCGATTAAATTTATATGTAAAATTGAATGAATTACGAAATTTTAAATATTTCAAAACTATATTTAAATAAATTTGAAGCTTCAAACCTAATGTATTGTAAATTACGTTTTTTTAAATATGTAAAAATAAATAATTATTCTATTGCTACATACACCCGTAATATAATTTAAAATATTTTTGAATATTCTCTTAAAATTATTATACGGAAGTAAAAAATATCCTTTACATTTTTAAATAATTTTTACAATGTTTTTAACCTGGAAACAATTCCAAATTCCTTGATACTTCAAAATTATATTTCAAAATGTTTAAAAATCTCTTTCTTTAAATTATTTGTGATACTTGAAATTTTTTAACTAATTTGTATATCTTTTACAAATTCATAAATAACTTTTATAATAATATTAATATTTCTTAAAAGTTTTAAAAAATTATCAGAAATTGATAAAATTAGCTTAAAATATTGAAATTATGCAAAAGATACATTTGGTAAATGTTATAATATTTTCTTGAAATTAATTTTTAAAAATAATAAATAATTTGTTATTCTTCTATAAATATTAAAGTAATTTGTATTTTCATAAATAGGAAGGTTTGCAAATTTATTTAAAAATATTTAAAAATATTTTAATGATTAATTTTTCTTTTTAAAACTTATAAATATATTTTAAACCTACTTTTATTATTTTACTACTAACTTATAGTTTAATTATTATTTATTCACAGAAATTATTACTAAAAATTTCTAAATCATTCTTCTTTATGGCTCACTTTAACAGAGATTTCAAGTTCTAAAATTCATACAATTCTAAATCATAAACTGAAACTGAAAGATATATTGATGCTAAAGTAAATTGACTTAATGCCAGCTTAAAATTAAGAATACAGACAATATAAGTCACGAATAAACATAATTGTAAAAAAATAATAAAACGGTAATCATTCACTAAAACACTGAATAAAAATATTTTTATTTTTTATATGTTTACAATATTTTAAAAAACTTAACAATTGTATTTAAAATAAAATTCTGCAATTTTAACGATTCAATTCTTCCTTTTACAGACAATACATTGTGATTGATTTTAAAAATTTTTAATTATCTTATTAATAACTGCTTATTTAAAATAAATAGTTAAACATGTCTGCATAATAATTAATATTAAATTATTATAATTAAAACTATATAAATAAATTGTTGTAAAAATTAAAATTTTTTATATTGAAACAGTAAAGTACGATTTTAAATGTAATAAAAGCGTATGATTATAAATGTATATATTTTAAATTAATTAAAAATGTAAAACAGTTTATAAATTTTCAATTTAATTATATATTGTTACAACTTAATGTTTTTAAAATAAAAAGTTAATTTAAAAAAAAAAATTCACACTGTTTAATATTTAACATATTTATAATCGTTTTGGGAAATAAAATATTATTGAACTTTTCACATTTTAAGTTTAGTGTATGTACAATTGAAAATTGTAAACATTGTTAATCTCGCAATCTTGAAATTTTTTTGCTTATTAGTCGTAAAAAAGCGAATATCACGTTTTTTGGAGACAAAAAACGAAACTGATTAAACCATTCTCGTCATCAGTTTATCATATCTTAATACATATTTTAAAATTTTATTTATAAATGTTAAGAAATGTGAGTATTTTAAATTTTAACAGAAATTTATGATTTAAAAAATATTTGGAATATCCTTTTAAAAGTTTTGAGTAACTTTTAAAATAATTTAAATGTTTCAAAAATTTATTAAAAATGTTTATTATATTATGAACTGTTATTAAATCTTTTTTAAGTAATTTTTTTTACGTAATTGTATAATTTTTTTGCATATGATCTAAGAAAAATTTCAAATTAAAGACAATTTTCTTTTATCGTACAATCATCAAAAATGTACATGATATTTCAGTGTTTTGAATGTTTTGGATTTTATTATATATTTTATTTTGTAAACATTTTTTCAAAAATTATAAATATTTCTAAAATTGATATTAATTTATTTATTAAAAAATTGTTAAGTTGTTATTTATTAGAGTACATTTATTTGTAGAAATTGTTTGAATTATTACGTTAAAAAATAATTTTCAAAAATTTGTTTTAAATTTTCTTGAAAGCAGCCTACGTTTTTTTGAAAATTGAAAAAAGAGCACGAGAAGATATCAATCTAAAATAAAAATAATATTAATTTCTAAATATTGATAATATTTGATACGTATGTGTTTTAAAATAATTGAAAAATTTTTTTTTTTAATATTTAAGATATTAATAATAGATCAAATGAAAACGACATCAATGTAAAAAAAGTAATTTCTAAGTATTGATAATATTTAATACGTATTTGTTTCAAAATTTTTAAATAATTTAGAAAATAATTTTTCAATTGTTTAAGATATCAAAAATAGATAAAAAATATTAATTTTTTAAATATTGAAAATAAATAATAATTTTTAGATTAATTTATATATTTTCTTATTTTTTAATTATTTATTATTATAAAAAAAGTTGTAATTTATTACAGCCAAAAAAGTCTAAAGTGGAAATCATGATTTTTAATTATTCATTATTGTACAAAAAATTTGTAATTGAAATTGTAAATTTTTTAAAAATTTGCTTGAAAGCTGCCTACGTTTTTTTTTAAATTGAAAAAGAGCACTAGATAAATTCATTACATTTTTTTTCAATTATTGAAGGTATAAATCTAAAATTTTTAAAAATATCACTTTCTAAATATTGATAATATTTAATACGTATGAGTTTTTAAATAATTTAAAAAATAAGGTCATAAATTTTCAACTAGAAATGGAATAGTTTACTTTTTAGTAAAAAGAAATATTTTTCAACAAAAAAAGTAAAACGAATTTTCGATTTAACAGTGAAATTGCCGCTTAAAAAAAATTAATTTCCATATAAAAAAAATGTCTAACAAATTAGTTACATTTTCAAACAAAAAGATGAATTTTTAACAAAAAGTTGAATTTTTAAATAAAAAAGCTAAGTTTTCACAAAAAAGGAATAGTTAAATTTTTAGTTAAAAAATTAATTTTCAACATAAAACGAATTTTTAACTAAATGGTTTAATTATTAACCAAAGAAATAAATTTCGAACCAACTCAAATTATTTTCTACTAAAAATTACGATTTTTGAACAAAATGCATGAATTTTCAACCAAAAAGTTAAGTCAACTAAAAAAGATGCCTTTTCAACAAAAAATGGAATGGTTAAATTTTCAGTTAAAAAAAGTTGATTTTTAACCAAAAAAAAATCGAAATACAACCAAATAGTTCAATTGTTAAATAAAGAAAAAAATGTTTCCCCAAATAATAGAATTTTCAACCATGAAGATTATTCTTTTGATACAATTGACGAATTTTCAACAAAATGGTTGAATTATGAACGAAAGACAAGAATTTTTAACTAAAATGATGAATCTTCAATAAAAAAAATGTTTTTTGACCAAGAAGATTATTTTCTACCAAAAGCTACGAATTTTCAACAGCATAGTTGAGTTTTAAATTAAAAAAGATCCGTTTTTGGATCAAAAATTGGAAAGTTAAGTTTTTCAGTTAAAAGGTTTTTCATGAAAAAAAATATTTTAAAAAATAGTTCAATTTTTAACCAAAGAAATTAATTTTAAATTAAAATGATGAATCTTCAACAAAAAAAATTAATTTTTAACAAAATTTTAAGAATTTTCAACCAAATATTCGCATTTTCAACCAACAAAATTAAATTTTTACTAAAAGGATTAATTTACTATTAAAATGATGAATTTTCAACAAAGTGGTTGAATTTTTAAATAGAGGGGACAAGATTTTCAACCAAAGAAATACATTTTTTACCAAGAAGCCTAACTTTCTACCAAAAAAGACAATTTCAAACAGAATAGATTCATCTTAACTAAATAGTTGATTTTTCAACTAAGAAAGATCATTTTTCAAATTGTGTAGTTCAATTTTTAGTTAAAAAAATTAATTTTCATACAAAAAATTTTTTCACGTAATAGTTGAGTTTTCAAAGTAAAAAAAAAACATTTTTAGCCAAAGAAATACATTTTCAACTAAGATCATTAATTTCCTAGAAAAAACAACGAATTTCAAACAAAATAGATGCATTTTGACTAACTGATTTTTCAAATAAAAGATATAGATTTTCAATTTCCAGTAAAAAAATTAATTAAAAAAAAAAATTAATTTTCTACATAATAATTAAATTTTCAGTCAAACAAAAAAAAATTGTGCAAAAAATTCCAAACAAAATACTTAAATTGTCAAACAAAATAGGTGCATTTCAACTACTTGATTTTTAAAATAAAAAGCATAAATTTTCAACCAGGAATAGAATAGTTAATTTCCGGTAAAAAAAATTAATTTTCACCAAAAAAAAACCTAAGTTATCAGAAAAAAAGGAATAGTTCAATTGTCAATTTAAACAATTTATTTTCAACAAAAAATGAATTTCCAACGAAATAGTTTAATTATTATTAATCAAAGTAATAAATTTTCAACTAAAATGATAAATTTTCTGCCAAGAAATAATTTTTAACCAAATAGAATTTTTTGCAGAAAAAAATCAATTTTCAACTAAGGCGAATTATTTTCTACTAAAAATGACGATTTTTGAACAAAACACACGAACTTTCAACTAAAAAGTTGAATCTTCAATTAAAAAAGATGACTGTAAGCCAAAAATGAAGTGGTTAAATTTTTAGTTAAAATTTCAGTTTAAAAAATGAGTACGAAAAAAAAATTTTTAACAAAGAAGTTCAATTTTGAACCAAAAAGATGAATTTTCAAACAAAAAGTGGAATTTTTAACAAAAAATAAATAAATAAGAAGTTTTTACCAAAAATGGAATGGTCAATCAACGAATTTTCGATAAAATAGTTAAATTTTTAGTTATAAAAAAATTTCATACAAAAATATGTTCTAACAAAATAGTTAAAATTTCAAACAAAAGATGAATTTGTAACTAAAAAAGATAATTTTTCACAAATAAGGAATAGTTAAATTTTCAATTAAAAAAAATTCTATTTTTCAACAAAAAAATTTAATTTTCAACCAACACGATTAATTTAAATGTTATTATTAATTGTAATGAATAATATAATAATAAATGTTATTAATTTAATTTTCTATGTACTAAAAACGGCTATTTTTAGACAAAACACATGAATTTTCAACCAAAAAGTTAAATCTTCAACTAAAAAATATAAGTATTTAACGAAAAATGAAATAGTTAAATTTTCAATTTCATAAATTAAATTTTAAACAAAAGTAATAAATGCATAACTAAAAAGAAAACTCTTCAACCAACTAACTAAATTTTTAATGAATTGTTTAAAAAAAACGAATTTTCGATATAATAGTTAAATTTTAGTTAAAAAAATTTGTTTTCATACAAAAATATGTTTGAAAAAAGTAGTTAAATTTTTAAACAGAAGATGAATTTTTAACTAAAGCTAAGTTTTCACAAAAAAGAAATAGTCAAATTTTCAAATAAAAAAAAATTAATTTTCAACAAAAAACGAATTTTTAACGAAATAGTTTAATTATCAACCAAAGAAATACATTTTTAGCTGAAATGATTAATCCTCTATGAAGAAATAATTTCTTATCTAAAAAATTAATTTTCAACCAAAACGATTAAATTTCCATGTACTGAAAATTACGATTTTTGAACAAAACACATGAATTTTCAACCAAAAAGTTAAATCTTCAACTAAAAAATATCAGTTTTTTAACGAAAAATGAAATAGTTACATTTTCAATTTGATAAATTCAATTTTAAACCAAAGTAATAAATTTATAAGTAAAAAGAAAAATCTTTAACATAAAAAAATGCATTTTCAGCAGAAAAATGAATTTTGAACTAAATAGTTTAATTTTTAACCAAAAAGATCAATCTTCAACCAATAACACTTTCTGTTTTTCTCAGAAGTTATTCGCTATTTAGTTTAAATTTTAATTAATTTTTAACTTTTAAAATTCAAATTAAAACTAGAAAAAAACTGTAATATTTTAATTGAGAACATTGCAAATTGAATTAAATTGAAATTAAATTGAAATTAAATTGAAATTAAATTGAAATTAAATTGAAATTAAATTGAAAATAATTTGAAAATGAATTGAAAATTAACAATTGAATCCGTATTCATAGTTTAAGTTTTCTCAAACTGCAAGCCTTAGCAGTTCATAATTTTTAATATGCAAACAAAGAATAACTAAAAATCAATAGGAGTTACGAGTTGTTACTTTTTTTCCTAAAAAAAGTTATAACTAAAGTTAAGTAAAAAAAATTTAATGAAATAAAAAATTAAATTAAAATTAATATTATATAAAAATATATATTAAAATTAATAATTAAATTAATTTAAAATAATTAAATTAAAATGAAATTGAGAATTGAGTAAAGTAAAGTAAAGTTATTATTATTATTTAGTATTTAGTCAACCCGAGTCTTAGACTTTGTGATTTTTATACCAAAAATTAAATTTCTTATTTAAACAATTTGTTTAATACAGAGAATAGGAAACGACCATTTAGAGAATCGCCACTCAGGAGTGATCGAAATAGAGGGAAGAGAAGATATGGGGATAGTCTGGATCGTGAAAGGGAAAGAGAGGTGAAACACTACGATCCTATGGAAATCCTGAGGGAAAAAAGCTTGGATTCAGAAAGACTTCGAAACAATAGGTAACACTAGATTTAAAAAATAATAAAATATATATTATTTAAATAATATATTAATTTATTATTTATTAATTAAATATTAATACAAAATTATATTTTCGAGGGGTTGCAGTAAATAAGAAATGTTAAAATATTGAAAAAGTTGATGCCAAAAATAGAGATAGTAAAAAGGAATGATTTATTTATTTATTTCACGTAGGATTTCAACAAATTTTAAGGAATTGCAGAGAATTTCCATCGATTTTAAACGAATTCGTCAGATTTTACAAAAAATTTTACGGAAACATTTCAAGTTATTTTAGAGGTTTTTTACGGTTTTCAAAAATGGTAAGGGATTTCATAGAATTTTTTAGGACTTCAAAGATTTTAAGGGATTGCTAGTAAATTTGGGAAAATAAATCAAATTAAATGAAATTTTCGAAGGATTCCTATCGATTTCAAAGATTTCAGAGGATTTTAAGGAATTTTAAAGGATTTCAAGAGATATACAAAATTTTAAGAGACATAAAAAATGTCAAGGTATTTTTCAAAGAATTTTATAGAATTTCCGAAGATATCAAGGGATTTCTGGAGAGCTTTAGAAAATAAATGAAATTTTATTAAATTTTAAAGGATTATTAACGATGTATTTTAATACATTTTCCAGAATTTTAGGAAATATCATAAGATTTTGAAAAATGTTACGGGATTTAATAATATTTTAGTGGATTCTAAAAAATTTATTTAAGAGAAGTGAGGTATTTTGTAGGGCTTCTAGGATTTGAGATTTGAAATTATTTTTTAGAATTCACCCCGAATTCTTATTAATTTATTCTGAACAGGGTGTCTCCCCTACCTGGAAAAATCTGGAAATGTCAGGGAGTTTTTTTGAGAGCGTGCTTAATTTTTTCACTTTAATTTAAATATAAAATTGAATTAAAATTATTCTTCATTTGTAAAATTAACTTTATATAACTGTATTTAACTATATTTTGTTAAAAAATTTTATTTGTTTAATTTATTTTTTTCACTGACAACATAACTATTCTTTTTTTGGTTGAAAATTGATCGTTTTTAGTTGAAAATTCAAGTATCTGATTGAAAATTTATGTATTTTGTTGAAAATTCTTTCTTTTTTGGTAGAAAATTATTCTTTTTGGTTGAAAATACAACAGCTTATTTACAATTTCTTCTCTCTTGACTGAAAAATCTGTCTTAGTAGAAAATTCAATTCATGTTAAGAATTTTCCTTTTTTGGTTGAATTCAACCGTTTTTTATTGAAAATTAAAACCTTTTTGGGTTGAAATACCATCTCTTTTGGTTGAAAATTAATTATTTTAACTGAAATTTATATTTTTGGTTGAAAAATGAGCTATATGCTTAAAAATTCATTTTTTCTTTGTCTCAAAATTCATTTTTTTACGGAAAATTTACCTATTCTAGTTAAAATTTTGACTACTTTGTTGGAAATTCATTGTTTTTTCAAATTAAAAATTAATTTTTTTAGCTTAAAATCTATTTATTCCCGTTGAATAATCTTTCATCTTAGTTAAAATTGTGTCTGAGTATTATTAAATTTCTCAGCTAAAAATGTTACTTTTTAGTTTTTGGTTGAAAATTAATCTTTCGTTGAAAATTTATCGTTTTTATTTAAAATTCAACTATTCCGGTTAAATATTCACAATTTTAATTGAAAATCCATCACTTTAATTGACAATGTAACTATTTCTGTTAATTTTGTTTAAACTGAAAATTTAACTAACTATTCCAATTAAATATTCCATAATTTCCCTTGAAAATTCGTCTCTTTGGTTAAAGATTAATTTTTTTAATTGAAATTTTATTTAATTAATTTTTGATTAAAAATTTATCTTCTCTAGTTGAAAATTCATGGATTTTGTTGAAGATTCCGTTTTTTTTCGTAGAAATTAATCTTTTTTGCTGATAATTCAAATATTCCAGTGAAAGATTCTTCATTTAAGTTGAAAATTGATCTTTTTGCTTGAAAATTCAAATATTAGTTGGAAAATACATCTTTTTTTTGAAAATGATTTTTTCAACTACAAATTGAACTATTCTATTTTTTGTTGAAAATTCAACTATTTGGTTGAAAATTTGTCCTTTTTATTTGAGAATTCAAGTATTTTGTTAAAAAATATTTTTTTTTTTTAATCAAATTATTCTTCTTGTTTGAAGAATAATTTTTTTTTTGATAAAAATTTAAGTTTTCCAGTGAAATAAGCATAATTTTACTTTAAAATTTATCTTTTTGGTTGAAAATAAAACCACTTCATTGAAACTTATACTCTTTTGGTGAAAATTCATCTTTTTTGTTTTGAAATTCGTCTATTCCAGCTGGAGATCATTTGAGTTGAAAATTTATCACTTTGGATTAAAATTAGTTTTTTCTTGTGGAAAAAATTAATTTTTTTCACTAAAAATTTAACTGTTCTGAAAATTGATCTTTAGTTTAAAATTCAACTATTTGGGTTAAAATGTGTCTTTTAGTTGAAAATTAATGTTTTTTTTTGAAAACCCATCCTTTTTAAAATAAAGTTGATCTTCTTGTTTCGAATTTTTAGTTTAAAAATTATTTAAAAAAAAAACAATATTTAACAAAATAGTTAAATTTCTAACAGGAGAGATGGATCTTTAAAGAATAAAATAAATTTCTCAGAAAGAAGTTAAGTTTTTATTTAAGAAGATTAATTTTATACCAAAAAAGACGCACTTACTACAAAAACCATCAATTTTTAACGAAATTGTTGAATTTTTAACTAAAAATGATCATTTGTCAACCCAAAACAAAATAATTAATTTTAAAAAATGAATCTAAAAATTCAATTTTCAACCAGAAAGATGTATCTTCAAATAATAAATCGTCAAATAATAAAAAAATAAATTAATAAATTAATAATAATCTTCAAATAATAAAATGTATTTTTAATGAAGAAATTTAAATTTTCAACCAATTAGTATCTGAATTTTCACCAAAGAACATTAATTTGTTACCAAAAAAGATAAATTTACAATAAAATATATAAATTTTTAACTAGGTTGTGGAATTTTTAACCAAAAATAGAATATTAAAATTTTTTTAAAATTATTTAAAAAAATACAATTTCAACAAAATAGTGAAATTTTCAGCAAGAGAGATGAATCTTCAAATTTTGAAATAAATTTTTAACAAAGAAGTTAAATTTTCAATCAAGAAGATTAATTTGGTAATAAAAAAGACGAACTGACAATTAAATTCATTAATATTTAACGAAATTCTTGACTTTTCAACGAAAACGACCAATTTTCAACCGAAAACAAAGTAATTAAATTTCCAGTTAAAAAATTAATTTAAAAAAAATTAATCTAAAAAAGTAGTTGAATTTTCAGCAAAAGAGGTGAATCTTCAAATAATAAAATAAATTTTTAACAAAGAAGTTCAATTTTCAATCAAGAAGATTAATTTTGTATCAAAAAAGACGAACTTACTATAAAATCCATCAATTTTTAACGTAATTGTTGAATTTTTAACTGAAACGATCAATTTTCAACCTAAAGCAAAATAATTAAATTTCCAGTTCAAAAATTAATTTAAAAAAAAATAAAACGCAAAATCTAGTTGAATTTTCAATTAGAGAGATAGATTTTCAAATAATATGCATTTTTAATGAAGAAATTTGAATTTTCAACAGAGAACATTAATTTTTCACCAAAAAAGATAAATTTACCATAAAATATATAATTTTCCAACTAAATTGTGGAATTTCAAGTAAAAGTAGAGTATTGAAATTTTTAGTTAAAAAAATGATAAAAAAAAACAATTTTCAACAAAATAGTGTAATTTTTATCAGGAGAGATGAATTTTCAAATAATAAAATGAATTTTTAATAAAAAAGTTAAATTTTCAACCAAGTAGTAACTGAATTTTCAACGAAGATTAATTTCTTACCAAAAAA
>JAUELO010379880.1:0-14498 GCA_032357855.1 Amphibolips quercusostensackenii | reverse complement strand
ATACGACTTCATACTGATAAATACATCTGAGAATAAGTGTTCGAAAAATTTATTATTGTTTTCACCAAGTTTCTCTTCGAATAGAGTTAGAAAGTCGCAATTTTTACAAATTTCTAAAGTTATTTATAAGTTTTTGAAGAGAGCGAAGGGATAATGAATTGTATTTGATAGAAAAAATATTTTTAACAAGCTATTATTATTACTTATTATTTCAATTCAAAAGGAAAACGTGCGATGCTGGAACTGAGACAATAATTTAACTTTGGGAAAAATTCAGACATTTTTGAAAGGTGATTTTTTGATTTTAAATTCAACTGTTTTTTTCATAATGCATATTTTTACACAAAAATTCAACTATTTGGTTGAATGTTATCCTCCTCTGTTTAAAATATGACTGTTTGATTGAAAATTTATTTGTTTGGTACAAATTTATAGCTCTTGCGACAGACAATTATTGCTCTTCGATAAAAAAAAGATTTTTCTTAAAGTAAGAGAATTACGAAAAACTATGCGAGTAAAACAGATAGATATTTGATGTGTTCCTAAAAGAAGAAAAGAGGATGCGGCATTAGAAAGATAGAAAATAGTGAATTTGATGGCGGATTTGAATTTTGGTCAGGAGTAGATAATGAATCACACAGTAGGCAAGGGGTAGGTTTGATTATAAATGAAAAAGCAGAACAGCATCTCAAGAAGGATACTTGATATGACAATATAAGTGTTTTTAATCAAGGTGAAAGGGTCATTCTAGTAGAATATATAAATGAATGTACTGGCATCCAATGTCAGTGTACAAAAAGGGTGCTAGGTAATTTTGGAGATACAAGACTAAATGATAACGGAGCAAGATTAGTTAGCTTGTGCTTAGTAAAGGGTTTATTTATTACAAATACTCGGTCTAGGCATAAAATGATGCACAGGTAGAAGTTCTTTTAGCAGTTGTATTTTGCACCAATTTTTCATACGAATAGTTACATTTTCAACCTACAAGAATTTTTAAATAATCTTTCAATTTTAAAGCCAAAAAGCAAATTATGTACAAAACCATTAATTTTTTTCAACCGAAAATATGATTTTTTAAACAAAAAGTTTGATGTTCTACCAAATAGTTTAATTTTTAACTAAAATCTTAAATTTCGAACCTGCAATTATGAATTTTCAGGAAGAATAATAGCTCAATCCCAGATAGTTGAATTTCCATAAAAAATGATGAATCTTGAATAAAAAAGACTTCAATTCATAATCAGAAACAGTTAAATTTAACCAAAAAAGACTCATTTTCAACCTAGTAGTTGAATTCTTAAACAAAGCAAATCAATTTTTAACTACGCATTTGCAATTTTAATCATAAAGGGTGAATTTCAACAAAGTACATGAATTTACAACCAAATAATTGAATTTTTGAGTGTAAAAGATAAAAACTTTATATTGACAATACTATTTAAAAAAAATATAATTTTAGATTCATTTTCACCATAAAAAAATAATTGTAACATAAGAAACATTCTCGACAAAATATTTCAATTTTTAACAGAAAAAGTGTATCTTTATCTAAAATGATGCTTCTTTAAAAAAATGAATTTTTATCTAAGGAGTTAAGCATTGAGTAACATTTTCAGACAAATGTATTATTTCTTAATAAAGAAGATTTTTTACAAAGAAAAAAGTTTCCATATAAGCAAAAAAATGGGAAGAAAAAGAAGATTCATCATTTAGAAAATGGTCGGCATCTGGTTTTGAAGCTTAGTTACTCACACAAAAAAATTCTAGCGTGATAAGTAAGTCCTAATTTTGATGTTTTTAGTTTCTTTGGTTGTATATTAATTTTAGTTACCATAGAAAATTGCATTTATTTAGCAAATTTTCAAAACACTATTTGCCTTGAATAAGCATCGGCTTGAATATGTAGAAAATCGAGTGCCTGAGGAAGGTGATTTTAATTGTATAGCTTATTCATGTATGCAAAAGATTATTAAAAAGTAAGCCACCAAAAATATGCAGAAAATTTAAAATTCGATTAGTTAAAATATTTTCTAATTTAACATTTAAAGGCAAATGACTGCTTTATACAATTTCAGAAGTAGGACTGTATATGATAATGATAATAATTTACCCCCTTCCGAGGAGACATTCCCATTGCGCGCAGCTCGCTTGGATCGGAAGTTTGAGCGCGCCCAAGGCGCGCGCCTTTTGCATCTCATGCTTCGCGCTTGATCATATATTCACCTCGCGCTTCGCGCTCGAGAACCTATGCACGTCGCACTACGATCTCGGATACTTTCTGCCTCTCTCTTCGAACTAGGTTTTTTTTAGTTTTTAAACATCGAAAAATTGCAAATTTTAAGGAATTGCCAACCTGATGATTTAATTTGCAGTCGAAAAAAGGAACTTTTAACCAATAATGCTAATATTATACAAAAAACATTTTAATTTTGAATAAAAAAGATAACTTCTCAAACAAATAATTAAAATTTATACTGAAGAAGATAAATTTGCAACTCAACATGAAATAATTAAATTTTAATTTGAAAAAGTTAATTTTCACAAAAAAAATTAAAAAAAAAAATTCAAATTGAAAAAAGAGGATTTTCAACTAAAATGATAAATCACCAACAAATAAAATTACTATACTGAAAAATTAGTTTTACTCACTACTAAGAAGTTTAATTTCCAACCAAAAATGATGAATTCTCAAATAAAGTATAGTGGTTGGTATTTCAACCAAAAAATATTTTAATTTTGAGCTAAAAACAGCTAAGTTCCACAAAACAACAAATGTTTAACAAACTGGTTCAATCGTCAACTTAAAGAAAAACCACGAGTTTGATCAAAAAGTGACCTTTGCAAATTTTTAGATCTTTTTTAACGCACAATTTTCATTGATTTATTTTTCTTCGTACCTGACGTCGTTTTTACAAAAATTTAATTTTTACATTGTTCATGTTATTTTTCATAAATTTAACAAAAACTACACATTTTATCAACAAATGATTAACAACAAATTTGTGGCTCTTCATTAGTATTTGAATTTTGTCTATTAATTTTCTTGTATTTTGTGGCGGTTGTCCACAAATTTATTCTTTTTTTTCTACTGCAGTTTTTTACGAATCAAACAAAAAATAAGTGTCCTATCAAAAAGTGTCCCGCAACAAATTTGTTTATTTTTTTTATGTACACGATTCTTGTTAACTGACCTTATTTTTATCCTGTATAGTTCAACCTCAAATAGAATTTTTTATTCTTTATTATTTTTTGTGCTGTCATAATTTAAATTTGCTACTTTTTCATAAAAGTGAAAAAGTAGTTGTAGTAATCTTATAGGGTGTCTTGTTTAGCTTTAAATGTTAATTTTATTCTATTTTGTATAATTTTGTAAATACTTTAACTCTGGTATTTTTTTCTCATCAAAAGTTTGGGTTGAGGGGGTTTCAAATCGTAGACATTTGCCAACAACTAGCGGAGGAGTCAAATTTTACACAAATCTAATACATTTTCTAATAAGAATGTTGTTTTTTTAATTAATAATGTTATGAGGAGAAATGAAATGAAAAAATGCATACTATCAGAACATTAAACAACAGAATTGTAGCTCCTCCTTTGTTAAACAAATTTCATTGTTTTATTTATTTCGTAGCTTGTGTTTTGCGTCTGAAAATTCAATTTGTCCTTTTCAATATTGTTTTCTACAAATAAAACAAAAACTACAAGTCGCATAAAAAAATGAATAATAAAAAACTTGTAGATTACCTTTAGGTGCACAATCTTCATAAGTTCGTCTCTTTTGTCGTGTCTTGCATAGTTTGACCGCAAAATAAAATTCTTGATTTTTTATAGTTTTTTGTGTAATAAAAGTTGTAATTTTTAAATTTATTAAAAAATTTATGAAAGTTGTTATAATTACTCAATATGGTGTTGAAAATGCAACGTTTTTCTTTAATTAATTTTTTCAAATCGTGCGTTGTTTGGCTTAAAGTTGTAATTTTCGTTTGCTTTTTGGATTTCGAAAATGCTGTAACTCCGGTAATGTTTGCTTCATCAAAAAAACTTATCACAATTACCTTTTTGATCAGTACTCATAACCGTACATAGAATTTTGTATTTTTGAAAAAAGTTTTCCCAAAAATCTTCAAAATGGGCTGTTTTTTAGAATTTTTATCCAAAATGTCTGGCTTACGAAGTTGACCTTCAATTTGGGACACCAAAGGAGTATACCAAAGGCAAACCTGATGGATCAATATTTTTTAATTATATATAATGTAATTTATAATCAATTGAATTTAATATAGAGTGAATATAATATAGTACTAATATTTGTTTTGTTAAAAAAATTTTTTTCCTAATTTTTGCGAAAATCGCCTTATTCTCTCTGTTTTAAGATTATTTTTGCTTGGGAAAACAGTTTAAATTATTCATAATAAATAAGTTAGTTAAACTTTTATTAATTTGAAGTTGGTAATAAAATCTTTAATTAAGAAAATTATACTTCAAGACATATACGTATAATATCTTATGATCAAAACTTTTCGATTTTCTCTAATGTAAATTATCTGAAACGTGGCATTTAATATAAAAATAGTTATATCAATTACGTATTGACCTTTCAACTATTGCGCAGCTATGAAACATTAAAACCTGCACGGTAACATTTTTTAGTTTAAACAGAAAAATGTCAAAAAACCAAATCCATGAATTTCATCAGCCCGTCGAATCGTTTTTAACAATATTTGTAGCCAGACTAAAGATAAAAGACACTGTGTTAGCCAATCATTTTTTTCCACCAAACTGTAACGCAGTTATAAAGTGTAAATAGCCCCACCTATTTTTCGCTCCGCTATCTACATACTATGTACGTCAGTCGGTTAGTACATACACACACACACCAGTCCGTTTTTCCGCATATAGTATCAAAATATTTACATATATCGCACACTTGTATTCCCGGGAAATTCATGTAATTTAGGATATTTTTAATATTTCGAAGTAATCCCAGTATCCTGAAGTAATAAACTTGTAATCTAGATGTGTCTAGTTCTAACCCAGAGTAATTTATTAACGGTCACGAATAATACATTCACAATTCAGATTGATCAACTGTTATCTACTAGCGATACAGATAATTCTCAGCAATTTAAATTTAATATCTATGTTTTTTGTGAAAAGTTTGTCTTTCTTAGTAGAAAATTTATGATCACAGTTAAAAATTAAACTATGTCGCAGAAAATTAATTCACCTTACGAAAAATTAAAAGATTTTGTTGAAGCCATTTTTAGATTCTTATCCTATAATGAGAAAGTATTAGACTTGCATGAAATTGACCTCGCCCCTCCCAGTTTCTATCAAATTTTTTACGTTTTGAGACCCCCTGAGCACGAAAAAGAGGTATTTACGAATGTGTCTGTCTTTCTGTATATCTTTTTGTGAGCAAAATAACTTCTGAAAAAATTTATCTATTGGATTGGGCTTTGGTATACTCTCTAAGTGTCTTAAATTAAAGGTCAAGTTCGTTAGCCAGGTAGTTTGGATAAAAATTCAAAAAGTGGGCAGATTTAAAAAATGTTTAAGACTGCTTTTTCATTGATTAAAAAATTTCACGCATAGTTATGAGTAGCTCTCAAAAAGATGAACAATTTATCGTCACGACTAATTTTGATAAAACTAAAATTATCGGAGTTATAGCATTTTCAATATCCCAAAAAACAAACATTAACATTTTGAGCCAAATAGCGCACGATATGAAAAAAAAATCATAAAAGAAAAACGTTGCACTTTGAACACAGTATTTTATTATCGTGATAACTTTTTGGATTTTCCTGAAAAATCGAAAATTCTAATTTTGATTGCACAAAAAATAACAAAAAATCAAGAATTCCATTTTGCGGCCAAACTATGCAAGATGCGACAAAATATAATGCAACCAAAATTGTGCATCCAAAAAAGATCTACAAATTTTTTTTATTAACTTTGATTATGTTTTAATAGTATGCCTAATAATTGTTTTATTCCTAAAAATGATGCTGACAATGAAAAAATTAAATTTTTTGAAAACCGATGCAAGGTGCGAAAACAGATCAATGAACAAAAACCGTGCATTAAAAAAACATTTACAAATTTTCAATACATTTTTGTTATAAGATTATATTAAAAATGTAAAAAAACAACTTTTTGAAAAATCGACACAAGCTTAAATAACATTTAGCTAATAAAATTTTTGCCTAAATTATATCTACCAATTTTCTTTCAAACGCTTTAAGTTAGGATGCGTTTTTTTTGTTCAAATTGTGAAAAATAACATTTAAATTGAGAAAATTAAATTGATGGAAAAACGATACAAGTTTAAATAAAATGTATAATAACAAAATTTTTTTTGCATTCTCATTACAGAATGTATCAAATGTGTGTGAAATTTGACTCCATTCCCCTGTTTTTGTAAAATGTACACATTTTGAGACCTTCTTTGTGTCTTCAGATTTTTAATCTGTTAGCACACAAAATTTCAAAAGAATGGAGCAATTGAATTTGCCTTTGGTATACTTTCTAACTCTCTTAAACTGAAAGTCGAGTTTCTTAGCCAGACATTTTGGATAAAAATTAAAAAAGTAAGAGCATTTTCAAAATTATTGAGAATATTTTTTTTAAGATTTAAAAATTCTGTTTACAGATACTTTTAGTACGCAAAGAAAGGCAATTTATTTTAATAATTTCATTTGATAAAAATCAAAGTACAAAAGTTACAGAATTTGCGAAATTTAACAAAAATAAATGAAAATAAAAATTTAAAGCAAAACAACGCACGAAATTAAAAAAAGGATGGAGGGATAAACGTTGCTTTTCAAACACTCTACAAAATTATCAAAACAACTTTTTGAATCGCTTTGGAAAATCAAAAATTCGAATTTTGATTACACAAAAAATAGTAAAAAATAAAAAATTCCATCTTGCGGTAAAACTATACAAGATACATAAAAAAATAAATTAAAAAATTTTTCACTTAAAAATTATCTACAAATTTGTTACAGATCACTCTTCGACAGGACTTGTAGTTTTTGTTTTATTCGTAAAAAACTGCTTCATAAAGAGAAAAATTAAATTTTCGGTAAAAGCAGAATATTTTTTTGATGACATTAACTATTATATTTCATTTAAGAATTTATCTTTTGTTAAGGAACTCCAACTATTTAGTAGGAAGCGAAACTACTTAATTGGTAATTAATCTTTTCAGTTAATGGTTCATCATTTTAGTTGAAAATCCTTTTTTTTCAAATTTAACTATTTTATTAAAAAATTTTGTGGTAAAAATTAATCTCTTTCACTGAAAATATAATTAATCCATGTTTGATTAACGATTTATATTTTTCAGTTTAAACTTCATCTATTTCTTTGAAAAATACTCTATTTTGTTAAAAATTAAAATTTTTTTTAGAAAGTTAATACTTTTGGTGAAAAATTTTATTTTTTTAATTGAAAATTTAACGATAAGGTTCAATAGTCCTTTAAAATTTGAAATATTTGTTTGATATGTGCAATTCCATGTCAAATCATCTAAAGAATTTAAGCTATTGTTAGTAACCTTGATAAAAAATGTAGTATTTGTTCTATAAGATGCTAAAATGAAAATCCTAAAATGATTTCCAGAACTTCAAGAAACTTGTGAGACATTCAAACTTAAAAATTGTTTTTTCTAACCCTCATAACTTTGGTGATTTGAATGCTATCAAGGTATATTTTTATTAATTATTATTCGTAATGAAATGCAGTTTTAAAGAAATATTTTTTCAAACAAAAAATTTAAAAAACTTCTTGGATTTTTCGAAATCAAATTTCTGATCTAAATTTAAAAAAAAAAAACACTTTTTTGGTATGCACGAACGTCGAGTTCAGACTCTTGGGCACTCTTGGCAATAGGCTCGCCATGCCACGACATACGATCTTAATTATTTCTCGAAAAATAATAGAGATTACATTCTAAAATTAACAGGGCTTTAACAGGACATTGTAAGCTATCTAAAAGAAATTAGATAAAAAAGTTAGTTTTTTTAGAAATTTAGTTTCAAAATTTGTTTTTAAAAAATCCAAAAAGTTTTTCAAATTTGTTTTTTTTTCAATATTTATTTGAAACTGCATTTTTTACAAACAATTTAAAAAACACACTTTAACAGCATTAAAATTACCAAAGTGATGAGAGTTTAAGAAAAAGACCAACATTTTCAAGTTTGAATATCACCAAAAATTTTTAAATTTTTCAAAAATACTTTAAGGTTTTTATTTCAACACTATAGAGAACAAAGACTACAATTTTCATCGAAATCACTAATGATAGATTATATTCTTCAGATGATTTGACATGGATTTGCTTATATATTGGGAAATTTTATTAGAAATTAATCTTTTCGGCTAGAAAATTTAATTTAATATTGAATACCAAATTATTAGTTTGGATATAAAGAGCATATAACACGGAACGCAAAGCGCACGATTAATGTATTTTGGTGCGCGAAACGCGACGACCAAATCGCGAGCCGTAAGCGGTACTTTTATTAAACTTTTTTGTTTCTATTCTACGGTTCACAGAACCAAGCGTGAGGCGCGGATTTTAAATGATTTTTAAATCAAATATCGAGCGCAAAGCGCAAGTGTTCAGCTGAGAATGTGTTCCTTAAGGTCGATAGAACCTCAACTAAATTAGTTCTCTTCTTCATATAAAACTAAAGTAATTAAACCAAAAGCATGTAACAGCGATAAGGCTTACGAAGCGAGCATTAGCCCGTGAAGCGCGCAGAAGCAAGTGTATATAACAAAGAGTGTATATTTAATTCTGAAAAAATTTGCAGAGATAATTGAGGCCGACAGAGCCGTTAGTAAATGAAGTTACTTTTGATTCTAAAATGAAAACCAATCAAACTACTACTTTAATTGTAAATTTTAGATCATTTCATAACATTTGCAAGTAAACTCCTTATGTCTATCTGAGTCGAGCACGATGTGTGAAAAAATGAAATATTAATTTTATTTTTCTATAATAGTGAATCAGTTGATAGAAAGGCAGACACCATACATACAGCAATGTTAGTTAGGAATGTACGTATTTTAAAAAATAGTTCCTACAAAAATGTATTTCGAAAACATACAAGTTTGAATTATTTGAAGCTACTTAAAGCTATTCCTATTCCTTCCCCTACCATCAAAAGAACCCCTAAAGAAAGGATTCATACGTGTATTAAAAAGATATTAACTATCACGATGAAGAAAATGTGCGTGGAAATTTTCGGAATCCAGATGAGACTGTACTACTTGGTCAGCATTAGGATTAGGTTCCTGAAACTGAAAATTTGGATATTGCCGTCTCTGCATAGAAGGTTGTTGTTGGTCATGGTACATTGGAGTTTCAAGTGAATAAGACAACTGTTGCTGTTGTTGTTGCTGCTGCTGCTAATGATAATGATAATGATAAATCAGCCAAGCATGATATTCCTGATTCTCGCGAGTTTGTGGTTGTTGTAGCTGATTGAGCGAAGCAAGATATTGCGGATCCACGGGAATTGGTTGTTCTTGTTCTTGGCCATAAGTACCGTGCGCTCCTTGTGGAAGAAGACCATGTGAATCTGTGAAAGAAATATTATTGTAGGACTAATTTTAGGTATTGCAAAAACACTAAAAAAAACAGTCTCTTACTGCCGTGCAAATAAAATAAACCGTATCTGCAGTTTGGATTAGCCTTCTGTCACTGCTACGAATCCTTTAAATGGGATTCAGGTAGCCTGAATTCTCGTAGAATTTATGAATAGACATTATGTACATCGTATTGCAAAAAAGATATTCAATAAATTCCATAAGAATCATCGACATTTGCGTACTATTTAAAAGATACTTAAAAGTGACAGATGACTTATATAAACTACAGATACGCCTTATTTCACTTGCACGGCAGATTAGTACTCCATTAAGACCAAATGTGGGTACGTAGATTCATTCGTTTCGCATTGTACGTAACAACATGAAGTTACCCTATTAAAGAACACGACGCGTAAAAAATGATACCGTGAGAGAGTGGATATTTAGTTTTTGCGGTAAAATAAGGATTTATCTTATTACCATAATATGTAAGGTGAGGATAGTTTGGGTTGAGGCTAGATTGTCTATGCGGTTCCGTATCTGATCGATGACGACCTCTTTTCGTAGTTGGCATATTTGGGAATCGACCAGCTGTGGCAAGCCCAGATTGAATCGGATCTAATGAACCACGTGGTGCGTCAATAAATCCTAGAGCTACATTCAACAAATGTCAAAAAAAATTATGATGGCAAGGAATCGACCACTTTTATTTTTAATGCACGAAAAAAATATATTATCAAAAAACACTTTCTAATACTGAAAAATATATCGCTGCATTCAGAAGCACATATATCTGTATTTACAAGAAATAATTGAAATATATATATATATATATATATATATATATAGATATTTTTAAAGTTTTGTACGTTTAAGGAAAGCAATTTTTTTATTAATGACTTTGTAAACAAGTCAAAGTGCAAAAAACTGAATAGTTAGATTTTTAGTTAATAATTAATTTTCAAACAAAAAAAAAAGAATTTTCTGTTATAATTAAATTTAATTTTCAACAAGATACATGAATTTTTAACTAGGTTGGTTTTGGGTGTAGTGGAAATTGATGATCCTGGTGATATCCTTCACTTCTGTCTAGTGTTAAAAGATTGTTATTACATTTCTTAAGAATCCTCTTATTACTGACTTTGTCCACTAGCATTCAACAGCATATATTGCGCAAGAATTGAATGCCAACCGCATTATTTTACTCTTATACTTTACTTGGTAGGTCTAGGTTTCGCGACCATAGAGCACAGTGGATGCAAGTATAGAATTATATATTGTAATTTTAGAACCGGCAATAATTTTAAAGGAATCATGGAATTTGCAAATATTTTTAAAATTTTTACACAGAAAAAAAAAGTGAATTTTAGTTGCTGATTATTCTCAAGTATATAAAGTTAAGTTTTTTCGCATCGATACAAAACTATATTTGATAGAGTTGACCCGGCACCTAAATCCAATGTGATGGCTAAATTCTACAAAGTAAAGTTAATTTTTCATGCGGTTTAAGATCGCTTTAAATCCGATGTGGAAATAACATTTTGTTTTTTCTCTGAAGCTATTTTAACAGATTACAAAGGGTCTCAATAGTTTGCGAAAATTTCAAGCTCTTCGTAGACTTTTTATGGGATTTTCAAAGATCCTAAGACAAAATTAAAAAGATTTTTTAAAAAGATTAAAAATAAATGAAAATTAAAAAAATTTTCAAGAAATTTAAAAACATTTTTAAGAATTTTTTAGGATTTAAAGTGTTGTGAAAAATATCCAGGGATGTATTGGGATTGCAAAAGACTTAAAGGAATTTCAACAAGATTTAGGATATTTTTCAGGACATTTAATGATTAAAAGGAGTTGTTTTTCTCAAATAACTTTGCTTGTGGATTGAGCTACATTAATGACGGCATAGAATGTGTGCATATTCTGTAGTTTTATACATATATTTTACGAAAATGCATGTAACGGGAAAAAAAATATAAAAAGCTGATGAAAATGCTTCAGACTCTTCCAAAATATCCTGAAATATTGGAATGTGACCTTATGAAACACCTGAAAATTGTTTGAAACTCTTGAAATTTCTCTGCAGTCTTTTTAGGAAACAATTGAAAAATTTGTAACCATGTAAAATTCCTTCCTGACTACACATATTTTACATTCATACTAACGCATTCGATCGCACGCCAAATGCGATGAATTGCCTCACAAAGTAAAAATTTTGCGCCACAAAACTGTAGGAGTCATTGCAAGTGTTTAGGTGGAAGACTTTTTTACCAAATTAATAAATTTTCGGTACAGACAGACAAATTTTCTACAGAATAAATTACTTTTAAACTAAAAGATATCAATTTTCAACCAAAAATTATATATAAAAATTCACAACATTAAAAATTAATTAAAAAAAAATAGTTAACAAAATTGCTAGAAGGTTTTTACCAAAAGATAAGTTTTGAAGTAAACTAACACATCTCTAGAAAATTCATAATTTATAATTAGTTAAGCGGAATGCAAAAAATATAGTTTGATGTTTAACTAGAAGATTTTTTAAATTAACTCAAAAATCTTCTACCAGAGAAGTGATTTATCATCAAACTAGTTGGAATTTTATCCTCGTCGTTAATTTTGAATTAGAGAAGATAATTTTTTAACCGAAAATATAATATTCAGGTTTTCAGTTTAAAACCTTATTTATAAAATAAGAAAAGTATTGCCTATGAAAAGTTAGTTACATTTTTAACAGATTATATGTAATTTCAACTAACTGAGTTCTTTTGCTGCAGCTGGTAGGTCGTCGAGAGTCTGTTGTGGCTGAGGAGGAGGCACAGGAGGCATGTGGTGTTCGGTTGCTCGAGTGGGCATCTTCTCCCTCATACATAAAGGTACTCTAATCCTCATTCTACGTGAACGTCCATCTTCCTTCACTTTTGGAGGTTCTTCATGTTCAACGACTTTCTTCCCCCTTCTTTTTTTCTGGAGTACTCGATGTTCCTGTAAAAAGACTGCTGGTATATACAAAACTGATCATATCTGGCTTACACGATCTACATGCTCACCGTGGATGTTTATTTGCCAAGTATTGAAACAATTATGAACATATAGAAACATCTAAAAATTGTTGAATATAAAACTAAAATATGCAATAGTATTCGAAAACACTTGAGATCATTGTGGATTACTACAGAATACGGAAGAGTATTCCGGAATATATTTTTAAGATTGAATGAACATACATCAAGTGAAGTTCGATCGAGATTTTATGAGCTGCCTCGTCCGAGGAGATTAAATATGTAGATTTTTGAAGTTCACATAACAATCTATTCTTTAATTTTTAGTTTTCTAAGATATCTCATTTCAGGGTCAATTTTTCCTTCTTTCATATACATAAGCTGAGGGATGATTTTTGATCCACCGTTAGTCGCCTGTAATATCCTGTGCAAACGAAGATTGCTGCTGCTTTGGTGGTCCCATGTAACATCATATTTGTATTCTAGAGTGTTCAGGGAGGCCGCTTCTTTAAAAAACCTTAAGATGGTAGGAGCTTTACCTAGCTCATTACCTAAGAGGAATGATAAGGCAGCTCTGTATACGTTAAGTGTGCTAAATGATTCAATGGTATTTTGGACTTCTGTAAAAAATCGAAGAAGATGCGCAGTAGAGCTCTAGAAAGGTCATTTGTTATCTTTCTGACAAAATAAACACCACATTTTTAAAGATTTGGATCATTGCCTTGATGTTTCTTTTGAAATTGATCCGATCATAATTTCCGATGACTGGTCCCTCTCTCTTTTTTTTTTAAACTTTCCTGATAACAGCGCTGCAATAAGGGTAAGGGTTTGGTGTAGAGGGTGTATTTTCCTATAGGGGTTAAACAGCAACCTACTATTTGGTTTAATGTAAACTAGTTGGAAGATCATTAGAAACACAAATAGTGGATACCAGGATGACACCTTGGAGCTATAACAACAACCTCTGCTTTATCTGATTGAATTTTTGCAGATTTCGAAGAATTAGACAAAAGAGGAGAAACGCATAAAAGGAAATATCGAAGTTCTGTTTCAAAATTTTTTTTAATTTTTCAGATATCCTTAATGCCGAGTCGGTTGGTTCCGATTCCGGTTCCTAAGGTAGGATTCTTAAATGCTTGTCTGCTTATTTATTCTCTATGAATTTGATGTAAGTAGCATGAATCCATATCCCTCGTTTCTCACACCATTTCAATAGGACTCTTCTGACTTCTGTCAATTCGAGCAATAGAATTCCACCCATTCCATTGACATACAAAATCACTGTAGTGCTTTCTATTCCTAATAGGACTTCACAGTCTTGTTTGTCTCTGGCAAAGCATTTCAGCCCATAGTAGGCCGCCTTCAATTCGAGGAGGTTCATGTTAGATTTTTGATCGTCTGTATCTCACAATTCATTGACTTACTCACCATTACAGAAACTACCTCAGTCAGAGCAAGGTGCGTTAGTGAATATCGCTCTCTGGTAGGTGCCGGTTTTGATTGGGTTGGTTAATGTCTTCGCACTTACAGTCCGCCATTGTAGGTTCTGATCAGCCTTTTCAGAGATGGTCATTTTTGTTACAAAATTTTGTCTGGATCTTTTTAGGGCAAGGAACTTGTCTTTCTCTAATTGTTTATTATGTAGCTAGCTGGGTATGCTGCTACTAGCGTACCTAGAAAACTTTTAAATTCTCTGATTTTGCTGTTCTTATCAGCCTTGAATCTTTCTGCTAGATCTCCTGTAGACTTTTTTTTATTACCTGGAAGCTCTGTGGTAAATATGTGACTATTTATATTTAAGCCTAAGAACTTGCAAGCTTTTGTACGCTCTGAACCGCTTTTTTCCTATGTTAATGACAAAACATACATTCTTAAAGAGATCTTTAGGTA
>JAUELO010379786.1:0-14498 GCA_032357855.1 Amphibolips quercusostensackenii | reverse complement strand
GGTCTGGCAGGAGGAGACCTGGACCTAATACGTAGACAAGACTCGGCAGAAGGAAGAGATCTTTCAGGAGAACAATGTCTGTCAGGAGAATCAGAAGTTCCGAAACGAGGAATACCAGGGATAGGCTCGCCGTTAGGTAAACACTAGAATTGTAAACTAAACTTTGCAACAAGCAACAAAGGATTACATTTTCCTTAAAGTAGACAATCGTAAATTAGTATAACCCGTGTGGGAATATTGTAATTCAAGTCAAAGAAACTCAAAAAATTCAAAGAAACTTCTCACAGTTGAATCCCAAGCTTTTTGTGCCTCAAAATTAGATAGTAACGCTGAAAAATGTTAACAACTACATTAAGAGTTGTGAGAAGGTTGTAATGTTCAATGTTATGGTAGTCAACATAGGTGTCAATTGCTTTAACGTTTATCTGATTCTGCGATAAGAAAAAGCTTGAAGAATACATTTAGGTTCATTTGCACAAACTTGTAAAGCCATATCAATAACGTTATCAACGCAATTAAAAATCTTTCATATGGTGGTAGTTTGAACGTAAGGTTTTATCCCTAACGAATGTTTTAAACAGAAATTCATTCCAAACAAACCCGAAGCACATTTTCAATCCTTTAATTATCATCCGAATCATAATGAAAAGTTATTAGTGTTGTGCGAAAACTGTGCACCACATGTGGACCTAAACGTTACTTTTTACGTTTATTTGATCGTTTTTAGTTAGATGAGCACAGTTGGGAATGTACAATATCTGCACGTGTACAGTTTAGAATTTACCATATGTGCACGTAGAAGTACCTAGTAAGGTATTCAATAATGATAAGTCAGTCATATATAGTTGGAAAAATACAATCTCTACACGTGCATAGGTTTGAGTGTAGCGTATGTGCACGTAGGCGTGTCTAGTTAGATATTTGATCGTTTACAGATAGTCCCGCACAGTTGACTATGTACAATTTTTGCACGAACACAGTTTTGGATGTACTATATGTGCACGTAGATGTGTCTAGTGACACATTTAATCGTTTTCTGTTTATAAACGTGCACAGTTGAAAATATACAATCTTTGCACGTGCACAGGTTGGAGTGTACGATATGTGCACGTAGACGGGTCTAATTAGGAATTTCCTCATTTTCAGTTGGAGGAGTACAGTTGGAAATGTACAATCTTTACGCGTGCACAGTTCCAAGTGAACCATGTGTACATTAATGTTTTTAGTTAGATATTTGATTTTTTTAGGTAAGACAAACTCGGAAGCATAAAATCCTTGCACGTGAACAACTAGGAGTCTACCTACGTGCATGCAGACGTGTATAATTAGACGTATGATAGTTTCTTAACGATTTCCGTACAGAAACGTTATAAAAGTGGATGTCAATGGTCAGAAGTCCTGAATATTCAACTCTCGATAATTTAAGAACTCTAATACCGCTCCACGTCACGTTTTGGCTGTTAAGGCGCCACGTCGCGTTTTTTCGGTTTACAGCTTTTCGTCCGGCAAACTCAAAGAAAGTTTGGAAAAAATGGTAATTAGGACAGAATGCAGATTAAATCTCACAAATTCTGATTTTAATATGAGTTGAATAATATACATATAATTATAGATATATTTTATTAATATATTTACTAATAGAGGTGACTATAATCGCCAAGGAGAAGATAAGCGTATGATCAATCTTTATCTTTTCTAATTATAGCGAAAACTGATTATTGAATTAATATAGAATTTAATAAAATGTAACTGATAAATATTCTGATGCTTTATTAGATTATATGATACATATATCCTATAGTCGTTACTTCATACATCAGATGCCTCAAGGTTTTTTTTCCTGAGATTTACATATCATTAGTGATATCACCATGTATATAACGCTTTAGGTTTTAAGTTTGTAAAACTGATATAAATGCTGAAAAATATGTTAAAAAATTCAAAGCAATAAATCTTATTTGTCTGAGCTACAGAGACTGCAGTTTACTTTAGAAAAATACATATGCTCCCACATATATTCTGTTATTACAAAAAAGTAATTATCAATTCATTATTTATTGACCTTACTTTTTACAGCGTCTAACGAAAAAGTGTCATACAGATAACTAAGTACTTTTTTTATATTTTTGCTAAAGAAATAGACTAAATAATAATACAGACTTGATTTGAATATGAAAATGTTTCTTTATTAACGAAAAAGATGCAATTTAATATTTTGAATTTTTTTTCTTTTCACTCGACGGGGTATACGACACTTGTTAAAAAGCTTACTATTACATGAGAAGGGGCACATCAAACAACAAAGCTTGCGGACGTATGCTGCTATAAAAAATAAAGAAGGAATACAGATAAAAATTGAAGTTATATTGCTTTGTAGTAAAAGTATTAAAATTGTTAATCTTCCAGAAGTGCCGTTTGAAAAAAATTATTTTACGGTTATGTTTTACGATTAAAACACAAACTACACACCTTATGAACATACGATTTATGAAAAATTTGTAGATTTTTTCTGATGAACAATTATTGCCTATTCATTTTTTCGCGTTCTGCATAGTTTTACCGCAAATTTAAATGTTTTTCTTTTAGAATTTTTATGTGCTTAAGACCAGAACTATGTGCCAAAAAATTCTAGTTAACAAATTGGACCTTTCTTTTTGATCCGTAAAATGTGTGCCAAAGCACAATCTAATCTGATTAGTTTTTTAAAAGTTATCACACATTAAAAATTAAAGGATCTTTAGTTGCAAATCTTGATTATAGATCTATTTCAAAAAGATTTTTAAGATTTTATGAGTTTAAACTAAAAAAATTCAGAAGTAAATAATTTGGCAAATTTTAAATTGTAAACATCCGCAAAATGAATTAGTATCGAGAACGGAAGAGGACATCAAGAAGACACGTAATTTCAGAATGTATCTTAATACTATCTCATTACAACATAAAATCTCAAGTTAACTTAATTATTTATTTTCTTGCTTCTAATTCTGCTAGGGTAAAGTTTTATATTTAGATGAAAGTTACAGATTATTGAAAGATGATTGAAATTAAAACTTTACATTTAAGCATTTAGTTTTATTTCATAATTAGCGCACTATTTTTACTAGTTGAGAATAATAAAAGACACTACACTATTTCTTTTTACTTAAACTTAGCGCAATATCTAAAAGCCAATACAGATTACGCAAAGTTGAGATACATTATAATATTAAAATTGTAATTATTTGTACTATTGATTTTCGGACCATAAATTTTTTAAAGAAGGATTTGTGTAGACTTACAACTCTTTTTGTATATTTAGCATAATTTCAAAAGCCACAGAAAAGTATTTTCCATTGTCTATATACCGTGCATTTCCGCAACTCTGAGCCCCGAATAAAGTCTTTTAAGGAGTTGGTAGTGAAACAAGAAACTTTTATCTAATAATTTACATTTTTATACGAGAGTTTTATGATCTCCACTTACATAAAGTAAAAATCTAGATACTTTGTTTTTTGCACTTTCCGCTTCACAAGAGCGTGAATTAAAACAGGAAATATTACATGTAAATTGAAATGTACATTTTTCAAAATAAATTCACATTCCTACTGGCTTTTCAAAGCGCGTTAGAAAACAAGTGTTCTAATTTTACATCACTGAACCGTGCAAAATATTAAAGGTGTTTTTCAATAGAAAAATTTTCTTTAGAAGATTGATGTATGGATTATTTTTATTTCGTTTATAAATTGGCATAAATACAACGATTTGAATGGGAAACCGCATATGTATTACGAAATATTTCAAATTGAGTCATTTGCTGTGCATTACTAGTGTCAGTACCAACACATATACAAATTGAAGCGAGAAAAGTGTATAAATCATTTGACAAAAGCCGCAATGCGCATCACTGACGAACAAACACGATAATTTCTCATAATTAAGTTTTAAAATCGATAAAGCAGTGCGACTGAATAATCTTTCATCACTCTCGATAGAACGGGAGTTTTAATCGCAAAAATTATTAACCTATGACGTCCTAACCTTGCTTTTCGACGATAGTTAGGGTAAGTCAATTAATTACATGAGAAAATTTCTTGAGATTTTGAACCTCCCCTTTTTTTAAGTACTCGTAAAATTTTTGTACCCCCCTGCCCTCGTCCTCTAATGTAATGTAAGATTCTATATTTTTTATTAAATATATCAAGAATATATTAATTATTTTTACTGTTAATGAGATTTTAAGTAATTACAAAAGATTCAAAAAGATTACATCTGTGTTAGAGAAACATCTGATTATATTTTCAACAAATTTTTACTTTAAAAATGATCAACATAAGTTACCAATTTGAAAAGATTTTAAGATATTTTAAACATTTCAAAAAATTCCACGCGATTCAAGAGATGCCAAATTTTTTTATGAACTTTCAAGGATTTCAGAGATTTCAAAGAATTTCAAGAGATTTCAAAGCCTTGCAAAATGTTTTCTTAGGTTCTAAAAGATATAATAAAATTTAAAAGGATTTCTAAACATGATAACAGATTTGGAAGGATTTCAAAGAAGTTCACACTTACTTCGAAAGGGATTTGGCTTCATAGTTTAATAATAATAATAAGAATAATAATATAGGCTTAAAAAATATTTCAAAAGAATTTAAATTATTATAAGATATTCAGAAAAATTTCGACAAAATTAATAGATTGCAATAGATTTTAAAAATCTCAAAGATTTTAAGAAATCTCATAATCTATTAAAACATTTAAAGGAATTTCAAGGACTTAAACCAATTTTGAGAGATTTTGAGGGATTTTTATGGTATCTTAAAAATTTCAAGCGATTTCAAGGATTTCAAAAAATTTAAAGGATTGCAAAAGATTTTATGGAATCTTGAAGAATTTTAAGGATTCGCAATTCTTAAAGGATTTCATGATATGTCCAGGTGGCTCAATGGTTTTAAAGGTATTTCAAGAGGTTATGTAAGATATTCTTGGAATTCATAGAATGTCTAGGAATATTTATGCCATATAAAAAATGTTAACAAATTTACCAAATTTTCAAAAGAATTCATAGAATTTCAAAGGATTTTAAGAGATACCTAAGTATTTTTACGAATTTTTAAGAATATCAGAGAATTTTAAAAGGATTTCGAAGATTTGAAGGAATTTAATTAAATTTAAAAAGTTTAAAAAGATTGTAAAAGATTTTCATGGTATTTTAAAAGATTTTTAAAGTCCTTAAACGATCTTAAGGGTATTTAACCAAATTTCAGGAGATTAAAGGGGCTTCGATGATTTCACGGGATTTAAAATAATTTTAGAAGACTAAAAAACATTTCAAAGTATATTCATGGATTTGAGAGGATTTCGTAAGATTTTAATAATTTTTTAAAAAATTTAAAGCGATTTTAAGGATTTCAGAAGTCTTCACTCTATCTTAAGAATTTTAAGAGAATTCCACAATTTTTTAAGTATTCAGGGTGGTGACTTGACCGGAAAAACGGCAAAGACCAGAAAATTACCGGGAATTTTATTGACCAGCCAAAAACCGGGAAATGACGGGGAATTTAATTAAAAGCCAAGAATTTACTGTTGATTGCAGTAAAATTTATTCATTACTAAATTAATTTCAATCAATTTCTAAAAGTGATTTATACCTTATCTACAGTCGTATGACATATAAGTGTGTTTATTAGATTACGGATTTATTTACTTATTGAAAAATTTAACCACTCAGTTTAAAATTAATTTTTTAATGAAAATTTATCATTTTAAAAAAATATTTATAACTAATTCATCAACTAATACTTTGCTAAAAATCAATTTTTTATCTAATAGTTTAAGTATTCGAGTAGCAAGTTTAACCATTATGCTTGAAATACGTTTTTTTTGTAAAGAATTAGATTTTTAAGAGAAAATTGAACTATTCTATTTTTGGTTAAAAATTTATTTTTCACCTCTTTTTGCAATTGTTATTTTTGTTTTTTAATGAGCCAGAAAGGAAGATAGTTTGGAAGTCTGTTTTTCAAATGTAAAAATTTTCATGCTTTTCTATCATGAATAATTCTTCCATAAGAAATTGTTTACTTGAAAATTCAATTATTTGTTTGAAAATTTATGTTCGTTGTAAAAATTAGTTTTTTTATAGAAAATTAATTCCTATGGTTGAAAATTCCTTTTTTTAATAAAAATTTCAACTATCCCAGTTGAGATTTATCATTCTAGTTGAAAATTCATCAGTTTCATTGAAAATTAATTTCTTCAATAGCGAAATTCAGCTGTTTCTTGTTTATTTTAAAATTGACCTTTTCTAGTTCAAAATCTAAGGATTTAAATGAAAATTGGTCTTTTTTAATAGATAATTTAACTATATTGTTGAAAATATACGTATGAATTTATCTTTTATGTTGGAAATAAAATTGCTTGGTTAAAAGTTTAATTCTTTTGTTAAAAATGATTTTCACTTCTGAATTATTTACAATTATTTTTTATTTGAAAATGCGTGTTTTTTGGTAGAAACCAATCTTCCAGGTAGAAAATTCATCTTTTAAACTATTCTAATCAAAGATTCACAATTTTAGTTAAAATTTAATAACTGTCTTCAAAAATGTAACTATTTTTTGGGGGTTAGTTTTTTTTTGTTACATGTAATTTTATAACTGAAAATTTAACTTATTTCACTCGAATATTTAAAATTATCTATTTCTTTGAAAGTTAATCTTCTTGTCTAAAAATTCTTTTTGTCGGTCAAAAATTCAAGTATTTCAATTAAATATTTATCATTTTCATTGAAAATTTATCTCTCAGGTTCTAAATGAAATCACTTCGTTGAAAGTTGAATTCTTTTGTTAAAAATTATTATTATTCTTTTTAAGATTCATAATTTCAATTAAAGTTTTATTTCTTGGGATGACAAAATGAGCCATTTAATTGAAAAATTGTTTTTTCCTTGGATGATAAGGAATTTTTCTGAAGATTGAACTATTTTGTTAAAAATTTGTATCCTTTTTGGTTAAAATTTTTATTTTAACTGAAAATGTAACTACTATATCAATTAAATATTAATTAAAAACTCATTCCTCATAAAAAACTCATATCTTTGGTAGTACACTCAATTTTTTATTCAAAATTCAGTTATTTAATTTTTTGTCAAAAAATGATCATTTTTAGTTAAAAATTCGTCTTTTTTGGTAAAAATTAATCTTCTTGGTTAAAAATCAATCATTTTGGTCTAAAGTCCAATTATTTAATTTAAATATTCATCATCTTAATTCAATCTTTCACAGTCTCAGTTAAAAATTTATCTTTTTGGTTGAACATTGATTTTTTTTACTTAAGATTTAATTATTTAAGTTTTGATTGACAATTAATCTTTTTTTAAATAAATATGAATTCTTATTAGTTTGAAAATTCAACTAAGTCAGTAGAAGATACATTTTTTTGTTATGAATTCCTGTTTTTGGTTTAAAATTAAACTATTTCAGATGGAGATTCATCATTTTGATTAAAAATTCATGAGTTAGGTTAAAAAATTAATTTTATTAACTTAAAATTAACTATTTCATTGTTGGTTAAAGTTTTTTTTTTTAGTTCAAAATTCAACTATTTGGTTGTAAATTTGTCTTCTTCAATTGGAAGTTTAACTATTTTGTTAAAAAATTCAGGTTTTTTTACAAATTTTATTTTTTGATAGAAAATTAATCTTGTTGTTTGAAAATTAATCTCTTTGTTTAAAATTTACCTTTGTGGTTAAAAATTTAATTATTTTAGTTGAATATTCATCATTTTATTTTGAAATTCATCTTTTTGGTTTAAAATTTAACTATTTTAAGTAATTTTTCTAACTGAAAGTTTTAATTTCCTATTCTTTTATTAAATTGATATTTTTTAGTTAAAAATTGAAGTATGTGTTTCAAAATTTCGTAATTTTTCGCTCTGTTGTGTCAGTGAATGCTTAGAATAAACGTGATCAATTATGAGTTTTGCAGCTAATATGAATATTTCACTTTCAATTGACCGGTGAAATTGAAAAACTTGACTGGGAAAAACCAGGAAATGACCAGGAATTTGGAAACGTACACCGATCATTTTTCATCATTTTTGAAGAATTTTAAGAGATTATGTGCGAGATTAATGGAATTCATAGGATTTTAAGAGATACTCTCTCCATACAAAAAACGCTAAGAAATTTACAAAATTTTGAAAGAAATCCATGGGATTTTGAACGATTTCAAGAGATACCGAAATATTTTCACAAATTTTTAAGAATATCACGAGAATTTCATCAGCATTTCGAAGATTTAAATGGATTTTATAGGATTTTAATAAATTTTAAACGCGATTTTAACGTGTTTCAAGATATTTTAAGCAGTTTCGAAGATTTCACAGGATTGAAAAAGATTTTAAAAGGCCTAGAAACATTTCACAGTACATTTACAATTTTTAGAGGATTTTGTAAAATTTCATAAGTTTTAAAGAGATTTTAAAGATTTCAAGAGATCTCGAAAAATTTCCAAATATTTGACAGAATTTCAAGAATTTCACCCGATCTTGAGAGATTTAAAGAATTTTGAAGATTTCGAGTGATTTCAAGGATTTCTGAAGATTTCCTGGAATCTTCAAAAATTTTAAGGGATTTCTACAGTTTTATATAATTTCCACGGGTTTTAAATAATTTAAAGTTTTTCCAGGAAGCTCAATCGTTTTAAAGGAATTTTAAGAGATGCTGTATGATATCCATGTCATTTATAGGATGTTAGGAAATATTTAAATCATTTACCAAGTTTTAAGGGATTTACAAAATTTTTAAAAGCATCCACAGGATTTCTAAAGATTTTCAAAAATTGTAAAGAATTTCAAGGAATTTTAACGGGTGGTAAAGGGTTTTGATGATTTCATGGTATTCAGAAGGTTTTTAAGAGATTTCAAAACATTTTAATGTATATATTAATGGATTTGAGAGGATTTTGTAAAATACCAATATATTTTTAAACGATTTTAAAATGCTTTGGACTCCTCTCCTACAAAGTAAAGATTCATAAGGTTTTTTTTTACCCTCTCCTCCCTAAAGAGCCTAACGTAACTAATGGACGTTTCTTTATTCATTTGAAGTCAATTTGTATTTTACCTAAAAGCTATCTAAACCAGTAACATTTTTTGTAATTCACTCATAAAAGGAAGTCATTGTCAGTTGGAATAATTTAATTCATTTATTTTAATATAGTCATCTTCAATGGTTCCATCCTGTTCACAATGAAGCTCCAACGTTTAAACTCGTTTAAAATTCTTTTGTCATAAGATATTTTTAATACTTTAAAGTGATAATTAACGCGATGAAATTCAAAATCAAATAATCAGTATTTCTCAATAATTATTTGATAATTAATAATTTTTTATGAAAATTAAGAAATTAAGAACTTGTAAGAACATTAAAAATCTATCTTAAAAGTGGGATAACGAAATATCTTTCAACTTTCGTACTCATTGTTGCTAAAAACCTACATAGCTTTCAAATAACTTGAAATCGCTCCATTTATTACAATAAAAATTTAAATAATAAATCCGCTGCTAACTTTCCATTTGTTTACAACTGCTGTTAACTTAATTTGTGATCATTTATGGTGATGAAATATTTTATTGTGCTCACAAACATGTATATTAAATGCTCTACTTCGATAAGAAAATATAATATAATTTTACGAAATAAATAAAATTATTGATTGCCGTTAATTCTTGAATTCTGCAGAGTCTATCTTCCGAATTTCGAACGTCCAACAGGTTTACAAAATTATGAGAATTTTCCATAATTTCAAACAAAGTATGGGATTTAATCGGCATTTTTAGTTTTAAACAATTTTAAGAGTGGTCTAAGCCTCATTTAATACTAAAGCATAAACATTTCGCAATAAAAAAATATTAATTTACATTATTTTTATATGGTTTTTGGCCACTGAATAGATAGTAGCTATAATGGCATATTGCCATATTCTAAGTGTTAGAACTTATGAGTAACGTGCCCAATTATTTAAAACTTTTATTATTTTGTTGGCTAGTTAGAGGGGAATTTTAGAATCAGACACTTCAAATTAAATTATTTAAGAAATTTGAAAAAGTTTTAAATACACAATTTTTTAAACGTATTGCCTTGCAAATTCAAACTTTTGCTGATTCAACGAAATTGAAGCCGTGTGATTTCAAATTGTAATCATATCAGTGTTCATTTGTATTTATAGTTGAAAAAATTGCTTTTCGCACGCTAGATCTTGCACGTGAAAATGACAGTATGTGGACGATATTCTACAGAGGCATTTGCGTGAATTGCAATTTGAACGAGCGCATATCAACTGCCGTGAATACGAACCAATATTGACGGAGTCAATCAAAGCAAATCTATTTATTGATATATTGCGATCAAAAAGTTTTTTCAAAGTATTCAAATATTTTTCACGTTTCATTTAATATTGGAAGAAACTTTTGTCGAAATTCATTTTTAATCCAAGAAAATATGTTCGACATTAACTTTGATATCCCTTCTTTAAAAAAATGTATTGCAGTAACATGTTTCACTAGTCCATTATGTTATGAATTTTATCACGAATTTGCAGCTCTAGCTCTTATGAGCTTATATTCCATGAGCATTTATCTACAAATAAATCTAGGTGAATTTTAATCCTTTTTCATAACCGTTGTGGAAATATGCAATGTACGAGTATCTCTCGCGAGAGAAAAATTTGTTGGATGAGAAGACCAAAATTAACCTATTAAAGCACAAGCTTCATCAATAACAATTTTATACTATTCTAGTGCATAAATCTAAATAATAAAGTAATTATGTATTAATTTGTGCATTTCGTATACTAAATATAAACACTTTCACTATTAATTGTTAAAAAATTACTAATTCATATAAATATTATTACTAATCCATATTAGTCAAATCTGATTTTATTCTTATTCTATTTTACTTAAGAAGTTAGCAGCAATTATTCTTTCGAAGAAAGTTTTTCTTTACTAATTTTGATTTTAATCAATATGATCTAAGTATAGAAAAAAAAGTCATTTGAACCTGGTGGGTAAAATTGTAAAAAAAATGTTAACAGTTTTAATTTAAAGTACTTGGGATTAAATAATCTTAAATTAAAAGCAAAAATTTTCCCATTTGAAGCATGCAAGTTTAATTTATTTAAATTTAAATCATAATGCATATCATAACAATCTGAAATGGTAACTAATCAAAATGAAAACTTTAATTTGAAATACATTATAACAGGCCAGAGAGAAAAATCCTAAATTACAATTTTAAAATTGAGCTGCCATGCCGGATCGAATAAGGTCGCATAAAATTATTTCGCTGGGAGGCTTTCTAAAACATTTGTGAATTTTAATTTTTTTAAACTATATCTAGATGTAGAATTTCATCGCAAATCTTTTTTTCCGCAGGCAAAAATGTAAAGCTTTTTTAATTTTCCAATTAAAGACAAGGAAATGCCTTTTTTGGAAAAATCGTTTTTTATTTGTTTTTTTATTTGTTGTTCAAAATATTCTTTGACTGATAGCTTAAAAGAAATTTAAAAGATTATTTTTAAAAATTTGTTTATAATTTCTTTATGATGTTCGACGCACGTCGGACTTTTTCAACATTCAAAGTTTCGTTTGTAGAGCCGTACTTCAAAAACTGAGAGTGATTTTTTATCATATAAATAACATTTTTACAAGCAAAAAATTTGTTGGAAAAGGCTTTTTCAATTTTTACATTGTTGACGGTTTTCCATTGTAAGAAATTTATTCTGAAATAATTTTATAGTGGAAAACCTTTTTCAATGATCACTTTGATCATTTTTTAAATAAAAATTGTTAAAAGCAATATCATTTATGAAGATGGGGCTTGTATACTGATTATGAGATATTTCCACAAGGAAGCCGTTGATAGTCGTTCATATTAAAATTTCTGCTTAAATTATGATGTAGCAGGCAATTAATTGTAACAATTAAGAGAAATCAGTTTCTTTGAAAAATTTCCGAATTATTAATTTGTTAATTGTCTGTAATAAGCAGTAAATTTATTTACTTATAATGAATATTGCCTGAAATGATCTTCATTTCAAAAAATTCCTGAAACATCTGGATATCATCAATTTCATTTTGAAATGCTAAAATTTCAAATTCAGTTAGTAGGATTAAAAGACGAACAAATCAGAAACGTATTATAATTCGTATAATTAAAATTTTTTTTTCAGTAAATGAAAAAATATTTCTGATAACAGTTAAAAAATATGGTGTACAGGTATCAAAACCAAAAAAAAATTTTGAAATAGAAAAAATTTTCACCAAAAATTTGTAATTTACAGTAAAAATTCGAGCTTTCTACAGAGCAGTTGAATCTTTAATCAAATAATTGAATTGAAAGAAATATAATTTTTGAGTATAATAATAAACTTTCTAATTAATAAGACAAATGTTTAACAAAATATTTAATTGTTTAATCAAGTAGATCAATTTGTAACCAAAAAGATTGATTTCCTACCAAAAAAGACAAATTTTCTACAAAATACATCAATTGTTAATAAAGGTATTGACTTTTTAAAAAAGAAGATTGATTTTCCATCAGTGAATAAGAATTTTGAACAAATTACATACATTTTCAATCAATATTAGAACTTTTTATCAAAAAAAAAAATTTAGCTATGAATAGAATAGTTAAATTTCCATTTAAGCAAATTAATTTTCCACGACAAAAAAAAACTTATTTTCTACAAAAAAAGTTAAATTTTCTACCAACTAGTTGAATTTTTTACCAAGCTGTTGAATTTTGTAGCAGAAAAATACTTTTTTTACAAAACACTTGAATGTTCAACCTGCAATGACGAATTTTTAACGAAAGAGTCGAATTTGCAAACAAAAATCATTTAACTTTGGCTAAAAAATGACTTTTTAATGCAATATACCCAAATCCACAAATAAAACAGTTTATTTCCGACCAAATTTAGCATTCGAAATGAAAAAGTTGATTTTTTACCAAAGAAGACTAATTTTTAACAAAATACATAAATTTTCAATCACAAAGTAAAATTTGTAAACCAAGCACATTAAATTTCTACCAAAGAGACTAATTTTTAACATTAACATGTTTTAAAAAAGTTTGAATTTCTACCAAATAGTAGAATTTTTCACCAAACTGTTGAATTTTTAAGCCAAAAATACAAACAATCTACAAAACAATTAAATTCTTCATCCTAAAATGTAAAATTTCAAGAAGAAAGTAGATTTTCAACCAAAACAGATTAATTTTTAACCAAAGTCTTCTACTTTTTACCCAAAACCAATAATGATAACAAATTTCAATAAAATTGTTGAACTTCCAAGCCAAAAGATGAATGTCCGACAAAATAGGTTAATTTTTAACCAAAACTACAAAAGTGTGTCGGACTTTGCACCATTATAGGCCTCTATGAAATTTAAATTGTTTACGCTTGTAAAACTAAATACTTATGGTTAATAGCAAATTTTATTTTCAAAGAATAACTACATTAACGTTTCACTTTTGTTTAATTAACAGAGTTAATGTGTTACAAGTATTATTGTAACAATGATCAAAAACCTAACATAATTTTTTTTTTCCATTTAATGAATATAGCATAGGCATTGCTACAGTAAGCACTAAATTGGGCTGACAAACACTTCACGATATGTGCCTGAAGAAACAAAAGTGAAATAACTGTATTTTAATTCATTAAATGAATTAGTTTAAAAAATTTATTTAATGAAATTAATTTTCTATTAAAGATTTCATCAAAAAAATCTTGTATATATGTATAGATTGCCTGAAGATAAGCTTACCAAAAATAGTCAATCTAACTTACACGTGCTATGGAAAGATACAGAGAAAAAATCTGATAAGTGAACAGGACTTCTCTGATTTTATTTTTCAGATTTCTGTTCTTCGTAAATTATTGAACGAGAAGATGATGTCTCCTATTTGCCGTAAATTTGTCCTGAGACTCTTAAAGTTAGCTAATAAATAACATCAGGGATGGTACTCTCACGTATCTAAATCGTATCTAAACGATTGGATTTTTTTTTGACCCCGTAGAAAAGAAAGAAAGATTTGGTCGTTTAGATACTTCTTAGAGTATTTAAACCCACCAGAATGCCACCCCAGGTTAAAGTAACGGGACTCAGGAACCAAATTCAAATAGAGGTGCTTACTGATTTGTTATTTTCCTGACTTACTTTAATTTTATTTATACAAGATCCTGTGAAAATTGTTTAGGAAGCAGAGGTTGATTATGACAAGCGAAAAGTAATACAAACAATCAGAGACATGAGATTGATTTGTACTTATCAGGAAAGAGAGCAGAAAAAGATGTAGACATTTTCAAGTGGTGGAAACAGCATGAACAGTCGTACACAAATCTTGCAAGAATAGCTCGAGACTACTTGAGCAGTTTACTTTTAAAAGGGCACATATCCACTTAAAAATTTTTTTTGTTTTTTTGCGTCGATCGTATCTTTAGGATGAGCCCTATCAA
>JAUELO010379196.1:0-14503 GCA_032357855.1 Amphibolips quercusostensackenii | reverse complement strand
CCGGCAACACGCAGCAGCACGTAAGTCAGATTGCACGAAATTCCGCGAGTGTTTCGAAAATCAATAACAATTACTATACGTGTCGCGATAACAAGTGATAATCAAGATAAAGAGTTTAGGCAGTGTACACCACCTCAATAAAATTGCAATAAGAAGCTGAAAATGATTTAATAGAAAATTTAATCATTCTATTTTTGGTCGAAAATTGATCTTTTTTGGATGAAAATTCAACTAATTGGTTAAAAATTGATATTTTTTATCTAAAAATGAAAACACTTGCCTCAGACATCAAACTCGTGGTTTGCTGAGTGGTAACACAATATACTATTCAACCAAACTGATGAATTTTTAACAAAAATGATAAATCTTCAAATAGAATAATTGAATTTTATACCAAAAAGATTAATTTGCAACCATAAAAATTAATTTTATACAAAAAAGACGAATTTTCCACAACGTGTATAAATTTTTAAACAAATAGTTTCATTTTTAAATAAAAAGTATCAATTTTAAACAAAATATCTGAATTTTTATCCAAAAAAGATAAATTTTCAATCAAGAATAGAAAAGTTCAATTTTGTACTGAAATAGTTAAATTTTTAGTTTGAAAATTTGATTTTCAACAAATTAGTTACATTTTCAAATAGGGATGAATTTTTGATTAAAATGATGAATCTTCAACTAAGAAAAGAAAAATAGATAAAAAACTAAAAAAAGATTATTTCGCAACGAACAATATAACAAAATTTTCTATTATAATACAGAAATATTTCTTCTTTGAAATAATACTTCTACTCTAAAAGCTACTTGAAGTACTTTCTTTTTTGGAAATTTGGAAGAGGGAAAGTAAAGAGGCAAGTAATAATCAAGATGGAGAGTTTATGCAGTGCACACCACCTCACTTGCCTGGAGAAGCTTAAAATTGTTGTTTGATGTATTTTCCCTTACAGGGGGCTTCGCCTCATTAAAACTTCATCCTCGAATCCCACTGAAATACGAAAAACATTCCGTTTTTGCATAAAATTTCGTGCGCCGAAGGCATGCGCATGTATGCCTCGGACTGCAAACATCGGCCTCGGACGTCAAAGCCGTGGTTTGCTGACCCTGGCGGACCGGTTGAACGCAAGCGTTATGCTGCAGCGTAACCATACAGTAACCCTATAGTAACCGTAAAGTAATCTCCCATTAAAATTAATAAAAGAAACTAAATAAATACCTGAATTGTTGCAATTATAATTGTACGTTAAAATTTACGTTAGAAGGTAATGTCGTAATTGCAGTAGGTTTATTTTTCAGCCTTAGAAATTAAAAAAACGTAGTGGTTGTCTTTGAAGTCTGCTGGAGGCGAATTTAGGCGCATCTACTCTTAGTGGTATAATCATGAATATACACGAGCGGATCATCGTACAGTGTTTGGAACATGTTCGGAGCTCCTCTTTGGCACCTCTTTCCAACATTAGGAGCCGAAAGAGGCCGATTGTTACCGATCATGTACGGAGGTGAAAAGAGATGGTTGGCGCGCAATTTAAATGCCTACATTTAAAGTTTAATACCATTCACATGGGTCATCCATTAATTTAGAAAAAAAATGTATGGTTTTTTCCAAATGTTTGTAATTATTAATTCATGATAATTATATATATTCTTTGCAATTTAAATAGTGCATAGGCGCATTTCAATTGATGAAAATGCTTGTGAATGACTTTCATTGTATTTTTACAACTAATTCACAAACTTGACACTTTTTGCCATGCTTCGCAGTCACAAAAATCACATTTTTAGCTCATTTATGCCAATTCCCGATTATTATTCTAACAATTATTTATTCTGAAATTGCCTAATGTTGACACTTAATATTCTCCCTTTCATAAGCCTTTTTCTGGATAACTACATCCATAAAAACATTAATATATAAATTTCTACAATATTTAGCAATCCAAATCCGCCCAAATTTTGTTTTTCTGGCTTGACACAGGCGGAAGGGAATACCTCTCGTGGCAGCGGTGATGCCACATCAACTCAGCCAAGACTGGAAGACCACTCTGGCATGTTACCTCCATGACATAAGGCGGTGGCGCGCGGGTTTTAAGCTCACAGAACGGTAGCAAACGCGATTTTTGTTTTACGTGTGGAGCGTACCATATATGGTACTGTGGGCGGATTCGGGTTAAAAATTCTTTTTTTTTTGCTTGCAAATTATAATTTTCTTTAACTGAAAATTGAACTATTTTATTGTTAGTTAAAAATTAATTTCACCATATTTAAAAATCATTTTAGTTAAAATTTTTTTTTGAAAATTCTACTACTAGATTGAAAGATGAACTACTTTATTACGAATAGTTTCTCTACCAAACTAGTAGTGGAATTAAGAAAAATATTTCAATTGAAATCATGAATCGTCCACCAAAATAATGAATAATGAATTTTTTTATTTTATTTTTTTTTTCATTTTTCTTTATTTTTTCTTCATTATGAATTAATTTATTTGGCTGAAAATTACTCTTTTCCATATTAGTCAGAATTGACTTTTTAAGTTGAAATTTGACTTTTTCTTTAACCCGGAACCGCCCAAATTTTTTTTCTGGCGAGCCACGTTCGGAGGAAAACTCAGCCGAGACTGGAGGGCAACTCTGGCATGTTACATCGATGGTATAAGGCGGGGGCGCGCGGGTTTGAAGCTTAAAGAAGGGCAGCAAACGCAATTTTTGTTTTACGTGTAAAGCGTACCATATATAGTACTGTGGGCGGATTCGGTTGAAATATTTTTTTTTTTTTGCTTAAAAATTATAATTTTCTTGAACTAAAACTGTAACTATTCCATTTTTGGTTGAAAATTAATTATACCATATATAAAAATTCCTGTATTTTGTTGAAAAATTCGTGTACTTAGTTGAAAAATGAATTCTTTATTAGAGAAAATTAATCCTGCTGTAAGGAAATTCAACTATTTTGTTGAAAATTCTTGTTTTTTGGTAAAAAATTATAATTTTCTGAATAAAAATTTAACTATTTCATTTTTGGTAGAAAATTGATATTTTTTAGTTAAAAATTCAACTATTTTTTTTAAATTCATGCGATTTATTAAACATTTATTCCTATTTGCAGAATATCAATTTTTATGGTAAATAATCAATTTTTCTGATTAAAAATTTAACTATTTTGTTAAAAGCTCTTTTTTTGGTTGAAAATTAATTTTTCTAACCGAAAATTTAAGTACCAATTTAATTTTTGGTTCCAAATTGATATTTTCAAGTTAAAAATTCAACTGTTTGATTGAAAATTCCTGTGGTTTGTTGAAAGTTCCTCTGTTGTGCGGAAAAAATATTCTTCTTGGTTGTAAAATCATTATTTTCATTTTCATAGAAATTTTTTTTTAATTTATTTTTTTTGTAGCGATTCATAATTTTATTAAAAATTTTTCTCCTTTGATTTATTTTAATTGAAAATTTAACTTTCTGGTTAAAAATTTGTGCATTTATTGGAAAATTTGTATTTTTTCGGAAGATTAATCCTCTTGGTTGAAAATAATCTTTTTAGGTTGGAAATCGTTTTTCTTTTGCTTGAAAGTTAATTTAAAAACATAATTCAATTATTTCACTTATAATTGAAAATTTATCTTTTTTGCATCAAAATTTTAATTCCTAATAACCCAGACAATTTTATTATTAATTTACATAAAAAATTCAATTTTTCTATCAATCAATTTGAATTTACGCGGAATTTCGACTATAGCGGTCAGCGCTACCTAGCGGCTGGTAAGCTCACCTAATGGCTTTCGTTTTCCTGTAAGAGTGTTAAACTAAAAGTTATATTCTGCTGCACTCATTCAGAATGCACTCTTGTAGGTATAAATAAATGAATGATTATTCATCTCTTCCTTAAAAATGTATTAATATTTTGAAATTTGTTTTATCGATCGTTTTTTTGTTTTCTGAATTCAAATTTGCGCGCGAACGGTGTCCAATATGCTTCTCAAGTTCGTCAGTTCCGTCAGTGCATCCAACATGAAATCACGAAACTATTATTGATTATGGAAGAAGTCATAAGTACAAATGGCCGCCTTTACAGTAACATGAAATAACAAACGCCGTATTGCTTATTATTAAGAAAAGAAAGTAAATTTGTGATAAATTAATGAGGAAATTAGATGCAAGGGAGCCGTGGGGGGCTGACAAGTTGGAGGCTGATTTGGAAGCAGCCCGGGATAATCTTAGAGGCTTGGATCGAAATATTCGAAAAATCCTTGGTCGGGATCTGCCCGATGGAGAAACTGGACCACTACAGCCGCCGCCGAGGTTTGTTTTTCATTTTATTCATTTGAAAAAGTCTCATTAAATGTAGGGAACTCAATCAACAATTATTCAAGTCAATATTTTTTACGTGGATCTACTTTATTTGTCATTTTCATGATTAACATAACCTTAATGTTCCCATCTTATCTTCCTCATCTTCTGCGTATTTCCTTTATATTTTGTTGAACGTGAGCTTAGAAGTATAATTTAAATTGTAATAATTGATATTGATAGAGTATTACTTTTTTTTCAACTGAATTTTTTATTTTTGGTTGAAATTTGATATTTTTTAGTTGAAAATTCGTTTTGTTTTGGTTCAACATTAATTTTTTTAACTGTAAATTTAACTGTGCCTTTTTGGAAATGTATCATTTTGAGTTGAAAATGCATTTATTTTTATGCGTAATTCGTCCTTTTTATCAAAACGTTAATCTTCGTGGTTAAAAAATTCAACTATTCGGTTGCAAATTCGTGTTTTTTTTAAATTGAAAATTAATTCTTTTTGCTGAAAATTCAACTGGTCCATTTTTTGTTGAAAAATTATTATTTTTAGTTGAAAATTTAACTTTTTGGTAAGAATTCATGTATTTTTATTGAAAATTTAACCTTTTTATTAGAAAATTAATATTTATGGTTAAATATTCATCTTTTTGGTTAAAGACTGAACTATTTTGTTGAAAATTCATTGTTCTTTTCTATTTGAAAGTTAATTTTTTAAGTAGGAATTCAGAGAATTCGTGTTTTTCGGTTGAAAATTAATTTTGTAAACTGATATATCGACTATGTATTTCATTTTCACATAAAAATTCATTTCTTTGGTAGAAAATTAATTTTTTTTGGGAAAGAATATTATTTTTTGTGACAAACTGAACTGTTTACTTAAAAATTCTTTTTTTTTGCGCGATAGTTCATTTTTTCAACTGAAAATTGAACTATTTGGCTGCAAATTTGTGTTTTTTGGCTGAAAATTAATTCTTTTTCCTGAAAATTGAACGATTACATTTTTTGTGAAAAATGTATCATTTCTAGTTAAAAATTCAACTTTTTGGGTGAGAATTTATGTATTTTTATTGAAAATTCATCCTTTTTGATAGAAAATCAATCTTCATGATTAATTTTTTTTTTAGTTGAAAATTGAACTATTTTGTTGAAAATTCATTGTTTTTTTCTCTTTGAAAGTACATTTTTTAAACTATAAATGTAATTATTCCACATTTGATTGCATTTTTTTAAAGTTGAGAATTCAATGATTTGGTTGGAAATTTGTGTTTGATTGAAAATGAATTTTTTAAATTGATACATCAATTATTTTAGTTGTGGTAAAAGATCTTTAATTTTTACATGAAAATCCATCTTTTTGGTTCAAAATTCAACTATTTGGTTAAAAATTTATTTCTCTCGTGAAAAATTAATTTCTTTGGTTGAAAACTATTATTTCTTGTAGCAAATTGAACTCTTGTGAAAAAAATTTTTTGTGCTTGATAGTTTATTTTTTGAACTAAATATTTAACTGTTTTAATTTTTGTTAAAAAATTTATCTTTTTTAGTTGAAAATTCATCTATTTAGTTGCGAATTCGTGTTTGCTAGTTAAAAATTACTTTTTTACTAAAAATTTAACTTTTCGGGTGATAATTTATGTATTTTTGTTGAAAATTCATCCTTTTTGGTTGAAAATTCAACTATGTGGATAAAGGACCATTTTTCTTAGTAGAAAATTAACTTCCTTCGTTAAAAAATATTTTTTTTTGTAGTAAATTGAATCTTTTTTCGAAAATTCTCTTTTTTTTTTGCTTGATAGTTAATTTTTTTAACTGAAAATTTAACTATTCCACTTTTAGTTGAAATTTTATCTTTTTTAGGTAAAAATTCAACTATTTGTTTGCAAATTCATGCATTATATTTTTTTTTTGAAGTTTATCATTTATATCTGAAAACTAAATTGTTCCTTTATTGGGGAAAATTGATATATTTTTAATAAAAATTCATCCTTTTTGGTTGAAATGTGAACTATTTTGTTAAAAATTCGTTGTTTAATTGATTGAAAGTTAATTTTTAACTGGAAGTTTAACTATTCCACTTTTGGTTGAAATTTTTTTTTATTTTTAATTTAAAAAATGAACTATTTCGTTGAAAATTCGTGTCTTTTGGTTGGAAATTAATTTTTTAACTAAAATTTTCACTATGTGGATAAAATTTCATTTTTTTTTATAGAAAATTAATTTTCTTTGAAAAAAATATTATTTTTTGTGTCAAATTCAACTCATTCATTGAAAATTCTTTTTTTTTAATTGATAGTTAATTTTTAAAATTTTACTATTCCACTCATGGTTAAAAATTCGTGTTTTTTGGTTGAAAATTAATTTTGCAAACTAAAAATTGAATTATTCCATTTTTGGAGGAAAATTGGTCATTTATAATTGAAAATTTAACCTTTTGGTTGAGAATTAATATATTTTTATTGAAAATTCATTCTTTTTGGTAGAAAATTGATCTTTTTAGTTGAAATTACACTATTCGATTGAAAATTCTTGTTTTTTGGTTGAAAATGAATTCTTTTAACTAAAAGTTCAACTGTTCCGTTTTTGGTAAAAAATTGAACATTTTTAGTTGAAAATTAAACTTTTTGGGTGAGAATTGATTTTTTTTTGGTAGAAAATTAATTTCCTTCTTTGAAAACTATTCTTTTTGTAGCCATTAAAATTCTTCTTTTAATTCTTTTTTTGCTTGGTAGTAAATTTTGTCAACTGAGAATTTAACTATTCTACTTTTGGTTGAAAGTGGATCTTTTTTAGTTGAAAATTCTACTATTTTTTGCAAATTCGTATGTTTTTATTTTTTGAGAATTTATCTTTTAGTTTCAAACTCAAATTTTTGGTAGAAAATGGTAATTTTTTAAACAGCAAATTTAATTATTTCACTTTTGGTTGAAAATTCAAATATCTGTTACAAAATTTATATATTTTATTTATTACAATTTTTTCTTTTATGGTTGAAAATTTAAGTATTCCACTTTTAGGTTAAAATTGATATTTTTTAGTTCAAAATTTAAGAATTTTATTCCAAATTCGTATTTTTGCTAAAGAAGAATGAAGAAAAGTTCCCAACTTTAAAAAATATCAAAATATTAATAATTTCAAGAAGAATATAGTAATTACAAGTTTTTTTTTGACCAATTATTTTATTTTTGGGTAGGCTTTCACAGAAACGACCACCGCACGATGATAGACGTCGAACAGTAGTTGATTCGTCAAATAATGAACATGTAGGCAATAAAAGACGATGGCAGGGTGGACCAGGAGAACCTAAAACTGTTTTCAGTCGCTTAAGTGCAAGGGTGCCTTCAAATCCAGACGATAGTGCTGATGAAGATGATGCTTTTACTAAGGTATATATTTTTTTAAATAAATAAGGCACTTGAAAAACTAATTTTTTAAAAAAATCTCTGGAAAAAAAGGTTTCTATGATTTTAGGAATTGAAATAATATTATCAGTCATGTCTTACAAAAGAAAAAATATTATTTTTTATGAAAAAGGATCTAAAAATACGAAAAATGTTTTAACAATAGTTTTTGTAACTGATTTTGTTCCTACTGCTGCCCCGTACCAATTTTTCAAAAATGGTTGAATTTAACTGATTTTAATTTCGAAAATAAGTAAACAAATGGTTTTAATAATTCCAGACATCGAAAAATTTATTTTAAAAATTAGAAACGTTGTGAAAATAAACGTTTTTTGTAAGTTTCGCCATTTTTTAATTAAAAATAATGTTTTTTATTTTAAATGACATCGGTGATATTAATTTGACTCCTTAAATCATAGAAAAACTATTTTTTTAGTGATACGATTTCTGTCACAATTATATGAAGTATTTTTTTAATTACATAAGCCAGAAATAAAGCAAGTTACGTGGAAGTAAATAATGTGGTAATGCAAATAGATTTATCTTCATTATTTATTTTTGTGTTTGATTTGACCTCGGATTCGCGCCACTATTGAGACAACACGCAGGGAAAAGATTTTTTGATTCCAAGAAAAATATTAATTGGGTCAATAAAAAAAGTTTCTTTGATTCAAAGAAATTTATTCTAATTGGGAGAAATTTTTTGTTAATTATTATATTAAAATATTGAAAGTGGTATATTTTCAAAAGAAAAACTTTACATTTGGAAGATTTAAAATATTATTTGATTAATATTATTACATAATTAATATTTTAACAGTTTTACAAAACAGTTAAATTTTTACCAAAAAAGATTATTTTTCAACCAAGAAGATTAATTTTATATCAGAAAAGACGAATTTTCAACATAATAAATACATTCTCAACTAAATAAATTGAACAATAGATGTGATATTAGTCCAAATTTTATTGATTAATTTTTAGTTTATATTTTTTTCGTTTCTCAAAATTTTTCAACGAAATAGTAAAATTTTTAAACTATTAAAAATACATCTGTAACTAAAAATGGAGTAATTTATTCACTAATAAAAAGAAAACGAATTTTGTACCAAACAGTTTAATTTTGTACCAAACATTTGATTTTTAAACGAAATTGTGCAATTTTCAATTTAAAAAAAGTAATTTTGAAAAAAAATGCGAATGTTAACTAAAATTATGAATCTTAAAAAAAAATGAACTTTTAATAAAGTAGTTCAACTTTCATCCAAGCAATTACATTTGTAAATAAAAATGCAGTAGTTGATATTTTAATTTAAAATAAAAAATTCAACTATTTTGTTGAATTTTCGGATGAAAATTAATTTTTTTATCTAATTTTTTTTATTTGAATCTTCTTGTATTTTGTTGAAAAATATTATGATTTTTTTTAATTAATTATTTTAGCTAAAAATTTAATCATTCCATTTTTGGTTAAAAATTCATCTTTTCGAATTGAAAACTCAACTATGTGGTAGAAATTTCATGTATTTTATCGAAAATTCTTATTTTTTGTTATAGAATAATTCTTCTTTGTTGAAAATTCATCTCTTCGGTTGAATATTCATCTCTTTATTTGAAAATTTAACTATTTTGTTGAAAATTCGTTTTTATTAGATAAAAATTAATTTTTTTAATCTAAATTTTTTAAGTAAAAATTTACTTATTCCATTTTTGGTTAAAAATTTATTTTTTCGAATTGAAAACTTAACTATTTGGTAGAAATTTCATGTTCTTGATTGAAAATTCATCTCTTTGGTTGAAAATTCACCTGCCTGGTTCAAAATTTAACTATTTTGTTAAAAATTTGTTTTTATTGGATAAAAATAATTTTTTCAACTTATAATTTTTTTATTTGAATCTTCTTATATTTTGTTGAAAATAATTTTTTTTGGAAAATTAAATTTTTTATCTAAAAATTTAGTTATTGCATTTTTGGCCCAAAATTTATCTTTTCGGATTGAAAACTCAACTATTTGGTAAAAATTTTATGTATTTTATTGAAAATCCTTATTTTTGGTTAGAGAATTTATCTTCTTGGTTGAAAATTCAACTATTTTGTTTAAAATTAATTTTTATGGATGGAAATTAATTTTTTTAATCTAAATTTGTTTCTTCGAATCTACATGTATTTTGTTGAAAATTCTTTTTTTTTTAATAATTATTTTAATCAAAAATTCAGTGATTTCATTTTTGGTTCAAAATTTATCTTGTTGAATTGAAAACTCATCTATTTGGTAGAAATTTCATGTATTTTATTGAAAATCCTTATTTTTGGTTAGAGAATTGATCTTCTTGATTGAAAATTCATTTCTTTGGTTGAAAATTCACCTTCTTGGTTGAAAATTTAACTATTTTGTTAAAAATTCGTTTTTTTTTTTATGAAAATTTATTTTTTTTACTTAAAATTTTTTTAAATTTGAATCTCGTATTTTGTTGTAAATGCTTCTTTCTTTGAAAATTAATTGTTTTAACTACATATTTGGTTATTCCATTTTTGGGTTTTAATTTATCTTTTCGAAGTGAAAACTGAACTATTTGGTAAAAAAGTCTTATTTTTTGTTAAAGAACTAATCTTCTTGGTTAAAAATTTAACTGTTTTGTTGAAAAATCGTTTTTATTGGATGAAAATTCTTTTTTTTTTTACTTGAAATTTTTTTTATTTGAATCTCGTATTTTGTTGTAAATTTTTCTTTTTTTAAAAATTAATTGTTCCATTTACAAATTTATTTAATTCATTTTTGGTTCAAAATTTATCTTTTCGAATTGAAAACTCAACTATTTGGTAGAAATTTCATGTATTTTATTGAAAATTCTTATTTTTTGTTAGAGAATTAATCTTCTTTGCTGAAAATTTATCTCTTTGCTTGAAAATTTAACTATTTTGTTGGAAATTCGTTTTTGTTGGATGAAAATTAATTTTTTTAAATTTGAATCTCGTATTTTCTTGTAAATTCTTCATTTTTTCAAATTAATTGTTTCAACTAAAAATTTAGTTATTCCATTTTTGGTTCAAAATTTATCTTTTCGAATTGAAAACTCAACTATTTGGTAGAAAATTTTTATTTTTTGTTAAAGAATTAATCTTCTTGGTTAAAAATTTAACTGTTTTGTTGAAAAATCGTTTTTATTGGATTAAAATTCATTTTTTTAACTTGAAATTTTTTTTATTTGAATCTTGCATTTGTTGTAAATTCTTCTTTTTTTAAAAATTAATTGTTTTAACAAATTCATTTATTTCATTTTTGTTTCCAAATTTTTTTTCCGTTTGAAAACTCAACTATTTGGTAGAAATTTTATGTATTTTATTGAAAATTTTTATTTTTTGTAAGAGAATTAATCTTCTTTGTTCAAAATTCATCTCTTTGGTTTAAAATTCATCTCTTTAGTTGAATATTTAACTATTTTGTTGAAAATTCGTTTTTATTCAATGAAAATTAATTTTTTAATCTAAATTTTTTTTATTTGAATCTTCTTGTATTTTTTAAAAAAATATTATTTTTTAAAAAAATATTATTTTTTAAAAAAATATTATTTTTTTTTTAAATTAAATATTTTAGCTGAAAATTTAATTATTCCATTTTTTGTTCAAAATTCATCTTTTCGAAGTGAAAACTCAACTATTTGGTAGAAAATTTTTATTTTTTGTTAAAGAATTAATCTTTTTGGTTAAAAATTTAACTGTTTTGTTGAAAAATCGTTTTTATTGGATTAAAATTCATTTTTTTAACTCGAAATTTTTTTTATTTGAATCTCGTATTTTGTTTTAAATTCTTCTTATTTAAAAATTAATTGTTTTAACTACAAATTCATTTATTTCATTTTTGGTTCAAAATTTATCTTTTCGAATTGAAAACTCAACTATTTGGTAGAAATTTCATGTATTCTATTTAAAATTCTTATTTATTGTTAGAGAATTCATCTTCTTTGCTGAAAATTCATCTCTTTGGTTGAAAATTCAACTATTTTGTTGAAAATTCGTTTTTGTTGGATGAAAATTAATTTTTTAAATTTAAATCTCGTATTTTCTTGTAAATTTCTTTATTTTTTAAAAATTAATTGTTTTAACTAAAAATTTAATTATTCCATTTTTGGTTCAAAATTTATCTTTTCGAATTAAAAATTCAACTATTTGGTAGAAAATTTTTATTTTTTGTTAAGAATTAATCTTCTTGGTTGAAAATTTAATTAATTTATTAAAAATTTGTTTTAATTGGATGAAAATTAATTTTCTCAGTCTAATTTTTTTTTATTTTGAATCTTCTTGTATTTTGTTGTAAATTCTTGTTCTTTTCAAATTAAATGTTTAAACTAAAAATTTTAGTTATTCCATTTTTGGTTCAAAATTTATCTTTTTGAATTAAAAACTTAACTATTTGGTAGAATATTTTTGTATTGTATTGAAAGAAAATTAATCTTTTTGGTTGAAAATTCACCTTTCTGGTTGAAAATTGAACTATTTTGTTTACAATTCGTTTTTACTGAAAGAAAATTAATTTTTTTAACTTAAAATTTTTTTAAATTTTAATCTCGTATTTTCTTGTAAATTCTTCTTTTTTTAAGTTTATTGTTTTAACTAGAAATTTAGTTATTTTATTTTTGGTTCTAAATCTATCTTTTGAATTGAAAACTCAACTATTTGGTAGAAAGATTATGTATTTTATTGAAAATTCTTATTTTTTGTTAAAGAATTAATCTTCTTGATTGAAAATTCATCTCTTTGGTTGAAAATTTACCTACCTGGCTGAAAATTTAACTATTTTCTTGACAATTCGTTTTTACTGAAAGAAAATGAATTTTTTTAACTTAAAATTTTTTTGTTTGAATCTTCTTGTATTTTGTTGAAAATTCTTTTTTTTTTTGAAAATTATATGTTTTATCTAAAAGTTTAGTCATTCCATTTTTGATTCAAAATTTATCTTTTCGTATTGAAAACTCAACTATTTGGTAAACATTTTATGTATTTTATTGAAAATTCTTATTTTTTATTAGAGAATAATTCTTCTTGGTTGAAAATTCATCTCTTTGGTTAAAAGTTTATTTTCTTGGTTGAAAATTTAACTATTTTGTTAAAAATTCGTTTTTATTGGATGGAAATTCATTTTTTTGATCTAAATTTTTTTATTTGAATCTACATTTATTTCATTAAAAATTCTTTTTTTTTGTAATTAATTATTTTAACTAAAAATTTAGTGATTTCTTTTTTGGTTCAAAATCTATCTTGTTTAATTGAAAACTCAACTATTTGGTAGAAATTTCATGTATTTCATTGAAAATCCTTATTTTCCAGTTAGAGCATTAATCTTCTTGGTTGAAAATCCATTTTTTTGGTTGAAAATTGATTTTTTAACTTAAAATTTTTTTATTTGAATCTTCCTGTATTTTAATGAAAATTATTATTATTTTCTTTACGAAAATCAAATTTTTTATCTAAAAATTTATTTATTCCATTTTTGATTCAAAATCTATCTTTTCGAATTGAAAACTCAACTATTTGGTAGAAAATTCATGTATTTTATTGAAAATGGTAATTTTTTGTAATAGAATTAATCTTCTCGTTTAAAAATGCATCCCTTTGGTTGAAAATTTATCTATTTTGTTGAGAATTCGTTTTCATTGGATGAAAATCATTTTTTTTTATTTGGATGTTAATGTATTTTGTAAAAAGTTAATTTTTCTTGGTAGAAAATGAATCTTCTTGATTGAAAATTAATGTTTTTGATAGAAAATTCAACTGCTTGGTTAAAAGTTAATGTATTTTGTTGAAAATGCAAAAATGCAAAAAGAAACATTCATAACGCCTAGGGAAAATGAAAAACGGGTCAGGGGAAAGTCAGGGAAATTCTGTTTTGATATTAAATTTGCATTTCTTTTTAAGCAGCCTGCAGTTTCGTCAAGAGTGATTGCAACCCCTCGTGAAATTCCCTCTCGCCAGGAAGTGATCAGAAGAGAGCGAGTTGACGAGCGAAGTCGACAGAGGAATAAACGAATGTTTGGTGCACTGTTAGGAACTTTACAGAAATTTCGACAGGAGGAAACAAAACTCAAGGCAAAGGAAGATAAGAAAGCAGAAGTGGAAGCGAGGGTGGAAGAAGCAAAAAGAAAAGAGAAGGAGGAACTAAAACGCGAAAAACAGCAGCTTTTCTTGTCACGAAAACGCCAGTTGGCAGAAGTCAAAGCCCTGGAGGTAAAATTGTCTCGGAGTCGACAATTTCAGGAATGGCGCACTGCACAATTACGTTTAGCAGGTTTTATTAAAACTCGCGCGCATCCGCCGATTTACTATTTACCAAAACGCAAAAACTCACGCACAGAAGCTCTTTTGGCCGAATCTGCGAAAGAACTTCACGGTATGTATTAATTTTTTATTATTTAGGGTGTCCAGTGACCTTGAAAATCTTGAAATCCGGGAAATTTCCTTAAATTTTTCACGAGAACATTGAATTTGATTTTTTTTTTGCTTTTAAAACAGATATTTTATTGAAATGCGAAGGGTAATTTAAATCTTTTAGTCAATTTTGAAATAAAAATCTCGTTTAGAAAAAATCTTGCTTCTGAAAAGTTTTTTTTTTTAATTTGAGAAAGGCGTGGGGACCAGATTTAAAAAAATTTTACCGAGGTTTCGAACATTTCACAAAGATTTAAAACGATTGTGAAATTTTTAAAAAGATTTAAAAACATTTCACGAAAGTTTCATATATTTTAATGATTTCAAATTAACACAAAAGATTTGAGAAAGGTTTCACAAATATTTCAAAGATTTCATAAAATTTT
>JAUELO010379100.1:0-14505 GCA_032357855.1 Amphibolips quercusostensackenii | reverse complement strand
ATTTTTAACAATTTTGGAATTTTTTTTTAAGTTTCAAATTTTTTTTTTTAAGTTTGGAAATTATTGAAATTTTTTGGAAATTTTGAAAAATTTTTGAAAGTTTCAAAATTTTTTAAAAAGTTTGGAAATTATTAAAATTTTTGGAAAAATTTTAAAAAATTTTAAAATTTTTTAATAATTATTAACCACCTGACCCTAAAGCCAAAAACTAACATCAACAATTTCTACAACATTGTTTGAAATTTTAAAAAAGTTTAAAATTTTGGAAAATTTTGAAAACTTTTGGAAATATTGATAATTTTTTGAAATTTTGTTAAAAAGTTGGAAAATTTTTGGAAATTTTTCAAAATTTAAAAATCTTTCAAAATATCAAAATTTTTGGAAATTGAAAAAAATTTTGAATATTGTAAAAATTTTGAACAATTTTGGGATTTTTTTAAAGTTTAAAATTTTTTTTAAAAACTTTGGAAATTATTAAAATTTTTGTGAAATTATTAACATTTTTGGAAATTTAAAAAAAGTTTAAAATTTCGGAAAATTTTTGTAAATTTGGGAACTTTTGGAAATATTGATAATTTTTTAAAAATTTAAATTAGAAAGAACTTTAAGTTTTTAACTTTATTAATTTGAATTTAACTTTAATCAACTTTAATTAAGAAAGTTAATAATTTTAGTTAACATTATTTAATTGATAGTGTGAATTGAAATTAATGATAACTTTTTTTAATAAGTTTGAAAAATTAGGGAAATTTTCGAAACTTTTGGAAATTTTTTAAAGTTTAAAAATTTTTTTGATTATTAAAATTTTTGTAAATTTTAAAAAAATTTGAATATTTTGGAAATTTTGAACAATTTTGGAAATTTTTTAAGTTTCAATTTTTTAAAAAAAGTTTGGAAACTATTAAAATTTTTAGCAAATTTCAAATATTTTGGGAATGTTCAACATTTTTGGAAATTTTTTGAAAGTTTCACATTTTTTATTAAAGTTTTGAAATTATTAACTTCTCTGAAAATTTTGAAAACTTGGAAATATTGATAAGTTTTTGAAATTTTGTTAAAAAGTTTGAAAAATTTTGGAAATTTTGGAAACTTTTTGATACTGTTTAAAGTTTAAAAATCTTTTAATTTATTAAACTTTTTTGAATTTTTATAAAATTTGGAATATTTTGGAAATTTTCTGTAAGTTTTAAATTTTTTCAAAAAGTTTGAAAATTATTAAAATTTTTTGGAAAATTTTGAATATTTTGGAAATTCGGAACAATTTTGAAAATTTTTTGAAAGTTTTAAAATTTTAAAAAGTTGGGAAATTATTAAAATTTTTAGAAAATTTTAAAAATTTTGAAAATTTTAAAAATTTTGAAAATTTTAAAAATTTTGAAAATTTTTTGAAAGTTTGAAGTTATTTTAAATCATAAAAATTTTTCGGAAATTTTAAAAAAGTTTGAATATTTTGGAAATTTTTAACAATTTTTGCAATTTTTTTAAAAAAGTTTGGAAATAATAAAAAATTTTAGAAAATTTGGAATATTTTCAAAATTTTGAACACTTTTGGAAATTTTTTGAAAGTTTCGAATTTTTTCAAAAAGTTTGGAAATTATTACAATTTTTGGAAAATTTCGAATATTTTGGAAATTTGGAACAATTTTGAAAATTTTTTGAAAGTTTCAAATTTAAAAAAAAGTTTCTGGCTTTTAATTTGTATGCTCCAACATTTTAAGACAAAGAGTGTATAAAATTTTTCATTTTTGAAAAAGTTTAGGGAAAATTTATCTGTTTTGGTTTTAAGTTTTTCCATTTGGCTGAAAGGTAATTATTTTTACCTAAAAAGTTAAGTATTATATTTTTAGTTAAAAATTCAAATCTTTTGGTTGAAAATTACACTGTTTTGATAAAGTCATCTTTTTTGGTCAAAGATTTAACAGTTTTATTATTGAAAATTCGTATTTTTGGATAAAAAATCAAAAGATTCCACAAAATATTTCACAAAGATTGTAAAGATTTCAAGGATTTCAAAGATTAAAAAAAGTCGTGAACATCAAATTAAAAAGTTTTCACACAAATTTCCCACAGATTTCCAACATTTCATAAAGATTTCGAAGATTTTAAAGATTTGATGAAGGTGTGTACATCAGATTTCGAAGATTTTACAAAGATTTTAAAACTTCCAAAAGATTCAAGGATTTCAAATATTTCGAAAAGGGTATGGTAAACCATATTTCTAAGATTTCAAAACATTTAAAAATTTTTTAACAATTTAAACATTTTTTAGGAGATATCAAAAGATTTCACAAAAGTTTCAAAGATTTTATAACAAGTTCATAAAGATTTCAAAAGAGTACAAGAATTTCAAAGATTTCAAAAAAAGATACAGTACACCAGATTTCAAGGATTTCAAAACATTTTGAAGATTTTTAACGATCTATAAAATTTTGAGAAGATTTTGAAAGATTTATTTAAGACTTCAAATATTCGAGTGATTTCAAAGGATAACAAAAAATTTCTGAAAGATTTCACAAATATGACAAAGAATTCATAAGGATTTCAAAAGATTTCAAGAATTTAAAAGATTTCAAGAAATGCAGAGTACACCAGTTTTAAAGATTTTAAAACATTTAAAAATTTTTTTTTATGATTTCAAAGGGTTTCAATACATTTAAAAAGATTTTGATGATTTTAAACGAACAGAAAAGATTTTAGGAACAAAGATTAAGGAAAGATTTCAAAAATATTTCAAAGCTTGCGAAAAATTTAACAAAGTTTTTATATATTTCAAAACTTTGGAGGACTTAAAATATTTCAATAAGGGTACAGTAGAACAGATTTCAAATATTTCTAAACATTTCAAATATTTAAAACAATATCAAATTTTTCAGAAGATTATAAAAGATTTAACAATGATTTCAAATATTCCAGTAATTTTAAACGATCACAAAAAATTCCAGAAAGATTTTACAAATATTTCAAATATTCCAGTGAATTCAAACGAATACCAAATATTTTAGAAAAATTTCAAAAAAGTTTCAAAGAATTCTTAAGAATTTTAAAAGATTTCAAAAAGGGTACAGTACACCAGATATCAAACACTTCAAAACATTTTAGATTTCAAAAGATTTAAGAAAAAAGATTTAAGAACGATTTTACAAAGATGTCAAAAAAGTTCACAAAGATTTCACACATATTTCAAAGGTTTCAAGGATTTTAAAGCTTTAAAAGAGGCGTTTACACTAGATTTTAATGACTTCACAAAGATTTCGAACATTTCTCAAAGATTTAAAAACTTTCAAAAGATTTTAAGGATTTTAAAAAGTGAAAAAAGTAAAATGGATTTCTAAGATTTCAAAACACTTCAAAGATTTAAAACGATTACAAAATTTTCTAGAAAATTTCACAAAGATTTCAAATATCTTAATATTGATACACAAGATTTCAGAAATATTTCACAAATATTTCAAAAGATTTTACAACAATTTCAAAGATTTCACGAAGATTTCAAACATTTCAAAAAGATTTTAAAGTTTTCAGAAGATTCAAGGATTTGAAAGATTTTGAAAAGTTTATAGTAAACCTGATTTCTAATATTTCAAAACATTTAAAAGATTTAAAAGGATTTAAAAATTGTTTAGAAGATTTCCAAGTACTTCAGAAAAAATTCAAATATTTTAATGATTTAAAATTAATACGAAACATTTCAGAAAAATTTAAAAATTATTTTTAAAAAATAAAAATCTTATAAAGATTTCAAAATAATACACCAATTTCCAAGATTAAAAAAAGGGTACAGTGCACTAGATTTCAAATATTTTGAAGCATTTTAAAGCTTTTAAACTATTCCATATTCTTTTGAATATTTTAAAAGATTTCACAAAGTTTTTAAATATTCCAGTGGTTTCAAACAAATACTATCAACTTCAGAAAGATTTTACAAATATTTCAAAAAATTCATAAGGATTTCAAAAGATTTCATAAAAATTGACAATTTTCAAGGATTTGAAAAAGGGTACAAGCAGATTAAACTTCGATTTATATTTTTAGTAAACTTATTTGCCTAAATAAAAATTATGACATTTTTTCAAGATCTAAAAAAATGAATTATTTTTCATCAAACATTTTTTTTTAATTTCAAAACATTTTAAAGATTTTAAACGATTTCAAAAATTTTGAGATCATTTTAAAAGATCTAAAACATTCCAGTGTTTTTAAACGAATACAAAAGTTTCCCGAAAGATTTCACAAATATTTCAAAGATTGGAAGGATTTCAAAGATTTACAAAAAATTTTAAAAGATTTCAAAAGATTTCTTACAGATTTTAAAGGATTTTAAGGATTTGAAAAAGGCGTGTAGACCAGATTTCAAATATTTCACAAAGATTTCGAACATTTCACAAAGATTTTATAACTTTCAAAAAATGTCTAGGATTTTAAAGATTTTAAATAGGGTAGTATACCATATTTCTAAGATTTCCAAAAAATTTCAAGGACCCAAAACGATTTCAAATTTTTTTAGAAGATTTCAAAAGATTTCACAACGATTTTAAATATTTCAATGATTTCAAATGAATACAAAAGATTTCAGACAAATTTGACAAACATTTAAAAAAATGCATATGGATTTTAAAAGATTTCAAGAATTTCAAAATTTTCAGCAAAGGTACAGTACACCAGATTTCAAAACATTTAAAAACTCTGAATTTGACCTGGGATTTGTTTTTAATTTCCTTTTTCTAAATCATAATTAAAATTCTTTTCCAAAATTTACCATTCCATGTCTAAAAATTACCTATTACAAGAAAAAATTATTCTTTCCGAAATTCTCGGTTTTAAACTCAAAATTATAATTCTTTACGGATTTTTTTTTTATATTTAATTTACTTATGCCCCGCTGAAACTCAGAATTATAATTATTTTATAAAATTCCCTACTTGTGACGATTTTTGATTTTGAACAGTGATTTTTTTTTTAAATTCCGATTTTTAAAATTAAAATGAAAATTCTTTTCCAAAATTCCCTGTTCCAAGTCACAGTCTCACACTTATGACAAAAAACTCACTTTTTACAAATCAAAATTAAAATTCTTTTCCAAAATGTACCATTTCATGTCGAAAATTACCTATTCTAAGGCAGAATTATCATTCTTTCCGAAATTCCCTGTTTAAAACCAAAACTATAATTTTTTACGAGATTTTTTTTATATTTCATATATCAAGTCACAAATAAATTTTCGAAATTTTCAGTTTCGAGTCAAAATGATATTTATTTGCAAAATTTTCTATCGAACTTCAGAAATATAGTAGCTCCCTTTTTCCAAAATTTGCAAGAGGAAAGTTTCAAATTCTGACAAATTTTTTGTCAAATTAAAAAAAAAAGATTTTTAAAATTTATTTCCTGTCCCGACTCAGAATTATTTTTTACGGAAATTCAGTGTTCCAAGTTATATATTATATTACATATATTACATTTCTTTCCAAAAATACAAAAATTTATATTTTTCTTTCTTTTTCGAAATTCACGTTCGAGGCCAGAAATTCCCTTTTCCAAGTAAAATTCCCTGCCCAAAACTAAAAATTGTAATTCTTATAGAATTGCCTGACCTAAAGTAAAAATGATAATTCTTCACGGAAGTTATGTGTGCTAAACTCAAAATTATATATTTTTTTAAACTGAAATTCTATGCCGCAACTAAGATTTGTAATTCTTTTACGAAAATTCCCTATTTAAAGGGAAATTATAATTTTTTTCACAAATTTCCGATTCCAACCCAAAATAATAATAAAATATTTAAAAACACTTGTAATTTTACATATCTTATATTTGAAAAAAATTAAGTTAAACGATAAAATATAAAAATTAAAAATAAATTATGTAGGAAAGTTTTTAATTGATAAAGACTAAATGACTAAATAATAACAAAAGAAAAACTTACTTGCGATGGTTGGATTCTGTTCCGAGATTTTTCCTTCTCCTCGTCAGTATCTTTGAACTATAAAAATATAAATGTCATTTTTGGTTGAAAATTTATCTTTTTTATTTGAAAATTCAATTATTTGGTAGAAATTCATTTATTCTATAGAATTTTTTTTTTGTTAGAATCTTAGAATTTTTGTTAGAAGAAATATTCTTGGTTGAAAATGAATCTTTTTGCTTGAAAATTCAACAGTTTGGTTGACATTTTTTTCTCTCTCGACTGAAAAGTCTTTCATAGTTGAAAATGTAACTCTTGTTGTAAATGTACGTATTTTGTTATAAATTCGTTTTTTTTTAATTAAAAATTAATTTTCTTGATTGAAAATTCGACTAGTTGGTAAAAAGCAAAATTCTTATTAAAAATTTAATTGTTAGCTGGAAGATTCATTATTTTAATTAAAAGTTTATCCCTTTAGTTAAAAATTTATCCATTTTGTTAAAAATTTATCCATTTTGTTGAAAATGTATTTTTTTTAGTTCAAATTTTTTTTTTAGCTGAAAATTTTACTATTGCTTTTGTAAATTTAACTACTTTATTGATAATTTGTCTTTTTTTGGTTGAAAATTAATTTCTTGACTGAAAATTCAACTAGTTGATAAAAAGCGAAATTCTTATTAAAAATTTAATTTTTTGCTGGAAGATTCATCATTTTAATTAAATTTTCATCCCTTTCGTTGAAAATGAAACGATTTTGTTCAAAATATATTTTTTTCAGTTCAACATTTTTTAAAACTAAAAATTACACTACTGCTTTTGTAAATTTAACTATTTTGTTGCAAATTCGTCTTTTTTGGTTGAAAATTAATTTTCTTGACTGAAAATTTAACTAGATGATTGAAAGCAAAATTCTTATTAAAAATTCAATTTTTTGCTGGAGGATTCATCGTTTTCATTAAAAGTTCATCCCTGTGGATGAAAATGAACTTTTTTGTTGAAAAAGGTTTTTTTTTACTGGAAATCGGCCTACTTCATTTGTAAAGTAAAATATTTTGTTGAAAATTCTCTTTTTTTGGGTTGAAAATTCATGTATTTTGTTGAAAATTCATCACATTCATTGAAAATTTAACTATTTTGTTTAAAATTCTTTATTTCTATCAGCTGATAATTATTTTTTTTTAAACTTAAAATTAAAATAAATAATTCATGTACTTTATTCATGTGTTTTAGTTGAAGATTAACTTATCATGTTACAAATTCGTATTTTTTTGTTGAATTCAACTGTTTTTGATTTAAAATTAAATTTTTTTATTTTTAAAAATCAAGTATTACATTCTTTGTTCAATAATCCATCTGTTTCATTGAACATTCAATACTTTGCAGATAAATGAACTCCCTTCTTAAAAATTCACTTTTTTAAATTGAAAATTCATCATTTTAGTTGAAATATCTCTTTGGTTGAAAATTAAACTATTTTTAAAAATTTTTTTTTGCAAAAAATTAATTTTTCAACTGAAAGCCTAATTAATCCAGTTGAAAATTTATCTTTTCTGGTTAAGAATCCATGTATTTTGTTGAAAATTTCTATTTTTTCCAGCAAATTAATTGACTTGGTTGAATTTTTAGCTTTTTGGTTTAAGATTCAACTATCTAGTTGAAATTTCGTCTTCTTTTTGGTGTAAAATTCATTTTCTTGCTGAAAAACGCATCTCTTTCGTTTAAATTTAACTGTTTGTTCATTATTCGTCTCTTTGGTTGAGTCTAATATATTTTTTTGTTAAAATATTAACCATTGCATTTTTCATTGTGAATTCATATTTTTTGGTTGAAAATTCACGTATTTTGTTGAAAATTCATCTTGTTCGGTGGAAAATTAATGCTTGGTTAAAAGTTCATCTTTCTGGTTCAAATTAGATTATTTGGTGAAGAATTATGTTTTTAGTTCCAAATTCATCTGTTGAATAAAAAATTAATCCTTTGTTTGGAAATTTGAACACTTTGTTAAAAATTCTTTTTTATTTTATTTTAAATAATTGGTTTTAACTGAATATTCAACTATGTAATTGAAAATTAAGGAATGCTGTCAAAAATTCGTGTTTTAGAGTAAACAATTCATCTTCTTAGTTAAGAATGAATGTTTTTGGTTGAAAATTCATCTTTTGGTAGAAAATTAATAGGCTTGGTTAAAACGTTATCTTTTTGATTTAAAATTTAACTACTTCAGTTAAAGATTCAACATTTTAGTAGATAATTAAGCTTTTTGGTTTAAAATTCAACTATTCCAGTTCAAAATAAACTATTTCAGATAAAAATTCAACTATTTCAGTCAAAAATTCAACATTTTAGTAAGCAATTGATCTTTTTGGGTTAAAAAGAAAAGAAAATAATTGAAAAAAATGAGAAAGAAAAATATTCATTTTGGTTTAAAATTCAACTATTTCATTTAAATATTTAACATTTTAGTAGAAAATTATTTTTTTGGTTTAAAATTCAACCATTTCAGTTAAATGTTCAACTATTTGAGTTAAAGATTCGCCATTTTAGCACAAAATTAATAATCTTTTTAGTTTACAAAGGAAAGAGAATAATTAAAAAAAATCTTTTTGTTTAAAAATTCTACTATTTCAAATAAATATTCAAATATTTCAGTTAAAAATTCACCAATGTAGTAGATAATTAATCAGTTTGTCTCAAAAAAGAAAGAAAATAATTAAAAAGAAATAAAATATTTTTGCTTTATTTCAGTTACAGATTCAATATTTTAGTAGAAAAATAATCTTTTGGTTTGAAATTCACCAATTTCAGTTACATATTCATTTGTTTGAGTTCAAAATTGAACATCTTAGTAGAAAATTAATCGTTTTGGTTCAAAATTAAAAAAAAATTTTTTTTAATAATCTTTTTGGTTTAAAATTCTATTCAGATTCAATATTTTAGTAGAAAAATAATCTTTGGTTTAAAATTCGACAATTTCAGTTAAATATTCATCGATTTCAGTTGAATACTTATCTGTTTAAGCTAAAAATTGAACATTTTAGTAGAAAATTAATCGTTTTGGTTTAAAATGAAAAGAAAATAATTAAGAAGAAAAATAATCTTTTTGGTTCAAAATTCCACTTATTTCAGTTGAAGATTTAGCTATTTCAGTTTTCACTTTTTGGTTTAAAATTGAAATATTTGAGTTAAAGATTCAACATTTTAGTGAAAAATTAATCTTTCTGGGTCATAAAGAAAAAAAACTATAAAGAAAAATCATCTTTTTGGTTTAAAATTCAACAATTTCAGGTAAATATTCAACTATTTCCGTTAAAAATTCAACATTTTAGTAGAAAATCAATCTTTTTGTTTTAAAAAGAAAAGAAAATAATTAACAAGAAGAATAATCTTTTTGGTTAAATTTCAACCATTTCAGTTACAGATTCAATATTTTAGTAGAAAATAATCTTTTGGTTTAAAATTCAACAATTTTAGTTAAATATTCATCTGTTTAAGTTAAAAATGGACTTTTTTAGTAAAAAATTAATCGTTTTAGTTTAAAATGAAAAAAAAATAATTAAAATGAAAAATAATCTTTTTGGTTTAAAATTCTACTTATTTCAGTTAAAGATTTAACTATTTCAGTTTTTACTTTTCGGTTTAAAATTCAAATATTTGAGTTAAAGATTCAACATGTTAGTAGAAAGTTAATTTTTTTGGTTTAAAACTCAACTTTATGAGTTAAAGATTCGACATTTTAGAAGGAAATGAATCTTTCTGGGTCATGGAGAAAAAAAATTAAAAAGAAAAATAATCTTTTTGGTTTAAAATTCAACAATTTTAGGTAAATATTCAAGTATTTCAGTTAAAAATTAAACATTTTAGTAGAAAATTAATCTTTTTGTTTTAAGAAGAAAAGAAAATATTTAACAAGAAAAATAATCTTTTTGGTTTGAAATTCTACTTATTTCAGTTAACGACTGAACTATTCCAGTTTTCACATTTTGGTTTAAAATCCAACTATTTAAGTGAAAGATACAACATTTTAGAAGGAAATTCACCTTTTTGTTTTAAGAAGAAAAGAAAATAATTAAAAAGAAAAGAATCTTTTTGGTTTGAAACTCAACTATTTCAGCTAAATATTCAACTATTCCAGTTGAAAATTTAACATTTTAGTAGAAAATTAATCTCTTTCTTTTAAGAACAGAAAATAATAAACAAGAAAAATAATATTTTTGTTTTAAAACTCAACTATTTCAGTTAAAGATTTAACATTTTAGGAAAAAAGAAATCTTCTGGTTTAAAATTAAACAATTTCATTTAAAGATTCAACTATTTTAGTAGAAAATTAATCTTTTGATTTAAATTCAACAATTTCAGATAAATATTCAACTATTTGAGTTAAAGATTCAACATTTTAGTAGGAAAATGATCCTTTTGTTATAAATTTTAACTATTCTAGATAAAGATTAAACTATTTTAGTGAAAGATTCAACTATTTCAGTTAAAGATTTAACATTTTAGTAGAAAATTAATCTTTTTGTTTTAAGAAGAAAATGAAATAATTAACAAGAAAAATTTTTTTTTTTTAAACAACTATTACAGTGAAAGATTTTACATTTTAGAAAAAAATAAATATTTTGGTTTAATATTCAACAATCGCAGTTAAATATTCATCTGTTTAAGTTCAAAATTGACCATTTTAGTGGAAAATTAATCGTTTTGGTTTGAAATGGAAAGAAAATAATTAAAAAGAAAAATAATCTTTTTGGTTTAAAATTCTATTAATTTCGGTTAAAGATTGAACTATTTCAGTTTTCACTTTTTGGTTTAAAATTCAACTATTCGAGTTAAAGATTCAACATTTTAGAAGGAAATTAATCTTTTTGTTCTAAGAAAAAAAGAAAATAATTACCAAGAAAAATAATCTTTTTGGTTTAAAAGTCAATTATTTTAGTTTGAGATTCGACATTTCAGTAGAAAATTAATCTTTTTGTTTTAAGAAGAAAAGAAAATAATTAACAAGAAAAATAATCTTTTTGGTTTAAAACTTAACTATTACAGTTAAAGATTTAACATTTTAGTCAAAAAGAAATTTTTTGGTTTAAAATTTAACAATTTCATGTAAAGATTCAACTATTTGAGTTAAAGACTCAGCATTTTAGTAGAAAAGTAATCTTTTGGTTTGAATTCAACAATTTCAGATAAATATTCAACTATTTGAGTTCAAGATTCAACATTTTAGTTCAAAATTAATTTGAAGTTGTTAAAATTCAACTATTTCAGTTACAGATTCAATTATTTGAGTTGAAGATTCAACTATTTGAGTGAAAGATTCAACTGTTTCAGTTAAAGATTTAACATTTTAGAAGGAAATTAATCTTTTTGTTTCAAGAAGAAAAGAAAATATTTACCAAGAAAAATAATCTTTTTGGTTTAAAACTCAACTATTTTAGTTTAAGATTCGACATTTCAGTAGAAAAATAATCTTTTGGTTTAAAATTCAACAATTTCAGCTAAATATTCAACTATTTCAGTTAAAAATTCAATATTTTTGTAGAAAATTAATCGTTTTGGTTTAAATTGAAAAGAAAATAATTAAAAAAAAAAAAAATCTTTTTGGTTTAAAACTCAACTATTTCAGTTAAAAATTTAACATTTTAATAAAAAAGAAATCTTTTAGTTAAAAATTCAACAATTTCAGTTAAAGATTTTACATTTTAGTAGAAAATTATTTTTTTTTTGTTTTAAGATAAAAATAAAATAATTAACAAGAAAAATAATCTTTTTGGTTTAAAAGTTAACTATTTCAGTTAAAGATTTTACATTTTAGTAAAAAAATAATCTTTTGGTTTAAAATTCAACAATTTCAGCTAAATATTCAACTATTTCAGTTAAAAATTCAACATTTTAGTAGAAAATTAATCGTTTTGGTTTAAATTGAAAAGAAAATAATCAAAAAGAAAAATAATCTTTTTAACTATTTCAGTTAAAAATTTAAAATTTTTGTAAGAAAAAAATCTTTGGGTTAAAAATTCAACCATTTCATTTAAAGATTTTACATTTTAGCAGGCAATTAATTTTTTGTTTTAAGAAGAAAATAAAAGAATTAACAAGAAAAATAATCTTTTTGGCTTAAAACTCAACTATTTCAGTTACAGATTTTACATTTTAATAAAAAAGAAATCTTCTGGTTTAAAATTCAACAATTTCAGTTAAAGAATCAACTTTTTTAGTTGGAGATTCAACTATTTTAAATAAAGACTCAGCATTTTAGTAGAAAATTAATCTTTTGGTTTATTCCAACAATTTTAAATAAGTATTTAACTATTTGAGTTAAAGATTCAACATTTTTGTGGGAAATTAATTTATAGTTGTTGTTGAATTTCAACTATTTTAGTTACAGATTCAACATTTTAGTAGAAAATAAATCTTTTTGGTTTGAAACTCAACTATTTGAGTTAAAGATTCAACTATTTCAGTTAATGATTTAACATTTTAGTAAAAAAGAAATCTTTTGGTTTAAAATTCAAAAATTTCAGTTAAATATTTATCTGTTTAAGATAAAAATTGACCATTTTAGTGGAAAATTAATCGTTTTGGTTTAAAATGAAAAACAAATAATTTAAAAAAAATCATCTTTTTGGTTTAAAATTCTACTTATTTCAGTTAAAGACTGAACTATTCCAGTTTTCACATTTTGGTTTAAAATTTAACTATTTGAGTGAAAGTTTCAACATTTTAGAAGGAAATTCATCTTTTTGTTTTAAGAAGAAAAGAAAATAATTACCAACAAAAATAATCTATTTTGGTTTAAAACTCAACTATTTTAGTTTAAGATTTGACATTTTAGTAGAAAAATAATCTTTTTGGTTTAAACTCAACTATTTCTGTTAAAGATTTAACATTTTAGTAAAAAAGAAATTTTTTGGTTTAAAATTCAACAATTTTAGTTAAAGATTTAACTATTTTAGTTAAAGATTCAACTATTTTAGTTAAAGACTTAGCATTTTAGTAGAAAAGTAATCTTTTGGTTGAAATTCAACAATTTCAGATAAATATTCAACTATTTTAGTTTAGTGGAAAATTAATTTGTAGTTGTTGTTCAAATTCAACTATTTCAGTTACAGATTTAGCATTTTAGTGGGAAATTAATTTGTTGTTGTTGTTGTTCAACTATTTCAGTTACAGATTCAATATTTTAGTAGAAAATTAATCTTTTTGGTTTAAAATTGAACAATTCCAGTTAAAGATTCAAAACTTTAGTAGAAATATAATCTTTCTGGTTTCAAATACTATTCATTCATTTAAAGATACAACATTTTAGTAGAAAGTTAATATTTTTGGTTTAAAATTCAACTATTTCAGTTGAAGATTCCATATTTTTGCGGAATATTAATCATTTGTGTTAAAGAGAAAATAAAATAATTAAGAACAAAAATAATCTTTTTTGTTTAAAATCCAACATTTTAGTACAAAATTAATCTCTTGGTTTAAAATTCAACAATTTCAGTGAAATATTCAACTATTTGAGTTAAAGATTCAACAATCTATATAAAATTAATCATTTTGGTTTAAAATTCAGCTATTTTAGTAAAAAATTTACCTATTTCAGTTAGATATGTAACTATTTCAGTTAAAAGTTCAAAGTTTTAGTAGAAAAATAATCTTTTTGGTTTAAAATGCAACTGCTTCAACAGTTTAGTAGAAAATTAATCTTTTTGGTTAGGATTAAACTATTTCAGTTACAAATTCAACATTTTAGTAGAAAATTTATCTTTTTAGTTTATAATTTAACTATTTCAGTTAAAAATTGAACTATTTCAGTTCAAAATTCAACTATTTTAATTAAAGTTTCAGCATTTTGATGGAAAAATACTCTTTTTGGTTTAAAATGCAACTATTTCAGTTAAATATTCAACTATTTAAGATTCAACAATTTGTAGAAAATTAATCTTTTTGGTTTAAAATTCAACTATTTCAGTTAAAAATTTAGCTATTTCAGTTAAATACTTAACTATTTCAATTAAAGATTCAACTATTTCAGTTAAAGATTTAACATTTTAGTAAAAAATTAATCTTCTTGTTTTAAGAAAAAAATAAAATATTTAACAAGGAAAATAATCTTTTTGGTTTAAAACTCAACTATTTTAGTTAAAGATTCAACTATTTTAGTTAGACTCAGCATTTGAGTGAAATTTAATTTTTTAGTTTAAATTCAACAATTTCAGATAAATATTCAACTATGTAAGTTAAAGATTCAACATTTTAGTGGAAAATTAATTTGTAGCTGTTGTTCAAAATCAACTATTTCAGTTACAGATTCAACATTTTAGCAGATAATAAATCTTTTTGGTTTAAAACTCAACTATTTCAGTTAAAGATTCAACATTTTGATGGAAAAATAATCTTTTTGGTTTAAAATGCAACTGTTTCAGTTAAATATTCAACTATTTGAGTTAAAGATTCAAATGTCTCAGTAAAAGATTTAACATTTTAGTAAAAAAGAAATCTTTTGGTTTAAAATTCAACAATTTCAGTTAAAGATTTAACATTTTAGTAAGAAATTAATCTTTTTGTTTTAAGAAGAAAATAAAATAATTAACAAGAAAAATAATCATTTTCGTTTA